>VZTZ01048628.1:58057-181806 GCA_013400955.1 Drymodes brunneopygia | reverse complement strand
GACCCTCTGTGCCCCCTGCCCTCCTCCTGCTCCTCTGTCCCAGCCCTGGCTCTGCTCCCTGCCGTTCCTGCCTGTGCACAGACACTCGCGTGGCACCTCCTGCTTTTCTCTGCGGCCTTAAAGCGTGGGCAGGGGCTCTTGGAGGACAGGTCAGCGTTTCATTTCTCCTGATCTGAGTGGTGTTGAATCAGGGCAGAGCTACAGCAGGAATTGGTTGTCTTTAAAGTACAGATAAACCTTTAGGTATTGAGATCCCTGAGTATGAAAAAGTGCAAATTTGTGATTCAGGAGTTCCCTGCCTGCTGGTAAGGACAAGGAATGCTTTCCATTAATAGAGGGGTTTGTGGCTGTCAGATTTCCCCCAAAATTTAAGCAGCACAGACTCAAAGTTTCCATGGTGGGTGCTAAATGGTGTCCTGGCAGGCACAGTGGAAGGCTCCAGAATAATTGTCTGCAGGGCAAGGTTTAAACAGGGAGCAATAAATAAGATTTAGGCCGTGCATTGAGCAGGGATGAGAAAACAAAATATTGAGTAGCTGTTCATTAAGTAAGCACTGCCTGCTGCACTGGGGCAGGGAAAATATGGTGCAGTAGCACAATTGTAAAATTTATGATTTATGTGTGTCTAGATGCCATGGACAGGTATTTAAGTTCCATGGTGATGTTGATGGCACTTCCTAACTTCTCAGTTTTGCTGTTCCAGCCTCGCTGGTGAGCTCTGTGTTATATTTATGTGTGTGCTGCTTCATCCTCTGTCAATTTTAATGAAATTAACTGTGTCATCGAGTCTTGCAAATGCTTTTCAGTTAATAGCAGTGTTTCTGAATACCTTTGAAATTGGAGAGAAATAGCCAACTTGCTGGGTTCCCATGTAAGCCTTTTATGTGACAGCTCTAGCAAGAAATGTATGCAAAGCCATTAGAATGAATGGCATGATTGCAAACTGATTATTGCATGAGAGAGGACAGAATTGGTATTTAGCATAATATTGCTTCCCTTTATGTTTGGAAAACCTTAGTTCTAGGGAATACAGTAGAACTTTAATTTAAGCCTAATTGTTGGAATTTAGTGTTGTGCTGAAATGTCAATTTTCATTTCACAGCAGAGCTGAGGCTGTACAAACATCATGGGATTTCTTGCCAACTTCAGTGGAGAAACTGCTGAAACCTGCAGAAAGCAGCTGAGATGTGAAAAGCTCTGTTTAGCCTAACATATAGATCATGCTCAGAGGCAGAGTGGGTGTCACTGCTTGGGGTGATCCAGCCAAGATCAGTGTTTGGGATGCCTGCTGCTGGAACAGCAGAGGCCACACACCTCACTGGAGGCAGCTGGAGGGACCCAAGCTTCCCTGAAGGATCATTCCTCAGGTGGATCTGGGATGTGGAGGACACTCAGGGAAAGTTTGAGTGTTTTCACACATGTTTTAAGTTGGCATAGTCACTGTCATCAAGAGCTGCTGCATCAACCACCAAAAATAGGAACAATATAATAGTAATAATAACAAAACTTCCCCTGGGAAAGATGGGGTTCACATCAAGAGTTTGTCTTGCCAGCCCCAGGCTCTGCCAGCCCAGGGCTCTGGCCCACAGCCAGCTCTGGTGGTTCCCTTATTCTCTTAGGGACTTTTGTTCCTTGCAGTGTAGGGTGTGCTCTGTAAAACCCCATCCTGGAGATGAGGTGTGACCTTGAAACCCCCAGGAAGCAAAGTGGGGAGAGCAGGTGCAGCCCAAAAGCTGAAACCCCAGAGCCTGTGCAGCAGAATTGTGAATGAATCCATGGGAAAAGCGAGGGATGAAGTTTTCTTCTCTAAAAATTCATCCTGTACCTGCTGCACAAGTCCAGCCCTGCATTAACTCTCCTCAGCACCCACAGAAGCTCATTCTGGGCTGTTCTGCCTCCCTGCTCCCCTCTGGCTCCAGGGGCTGATGAGCCAGCTGGGTTTTCTCCATCCCTCCCTCCAGCACAGCTCCAGACTCTTCCTTTGGGCAGCACCTCTTGGTAGCAGGAGCTTGCACTCGAGCCTCCTTGTCTCCCCTTTATTGTCCATCCTTTATTCTTGCCTCTTTTAACTTCTGCATCTCCAGGTGCTGCTTCCTGCATGTGCAGCCTCCTCTGGGTTGTAAATCCCTTCCATCCCCCAAATTCATGGCTGGCACAGGCAGATTCATGTCCCAGCACAGTCCAGAAATCCATAGCTGACATTGCCCCATTTTTTTCAATGTATAATTGGAACCTTTTTCAGAGGAAGGGAGGAGAAATGGAGTGGGAAAATGCTGTGGATCATGACACCTCTTATTCTGATTTTAATTATCCTACAGAGGGGCAAGTCATCCCTGCACACATGGGCCTCTTTCCTCATTCCCTAAAGTGTCTCAGCCCTAACCTGTCTGATAGGCCTGGTAATCAGAAGTTTTATGGGTTGAAATGTGGCTGGAAATTGCCAGCACATTTCGATGTGGAAGGATGTAGATATTTTAATAAGTCACTTTTTGTATTCCATTTTCTTTGTTCTGAGCCTGAAGTCTCTGTGTGGCTCAGACTGGGAATGAAAATCATGGGGAAGCTCTTGCTGGAGCTCTGTATATCCAATTGAAAACAAGATCAGTGTGAAAATGGGGCCATCATCCTCCTGATTGCAACAAGTGGGATTCAACCTCATAATGTAAGACTGTTCCATCTTACATTTATGGAAACATAAAGGAGTTAAAAATGCAGCCTGGTCTAAGGCAGAAAAATAAAACTAACAGGAGTGTTAGAATGAACACAATTACTTAAAAAATCATAGAACACTTGAAAAATCTGCTATTCAAGTGCCTTTCTTTCTTAGAGAAAATGTTCTCCTGGCCCTGCAGGGTTTCAGCAATGCCCAAAGATTAGGCATATTTACTGAAATATTGGTTGGATTAGAACATTATGATGCTACAGTGACTATCTTGCACTGGCTCTCTTTGGGAAGAGATTTGGTTCTGCAATAGGGAGTGCCTGTGCCAGGAGTTATCGTGCTGGTGTTCAGCTGAATACTCAGAGCAGCACAAAACTGACTTTGAAGGCCTCTTACTTTAGTCCTTTTGAAAATTCTCTCTTTTTTCCCCTCCCAGTACTCTTAAGGTTTTGTTTTTAAAGAATTATACCCTCTGCTCCTCTGGGTGCTCCCACACAAAAGTCTCCCCTCACGGCTGCTTTTAGCAGAGTTTCAGATGAACAAAGCAGGCAGCTCTTGCTAATTCTAAACCCAAGGGGCTCCTCTTTCTGTACATGTCTTAATTACATGGGTTATTAAATAGGGGGCAGGACTGCAGCAAATGGTATGAAAGGGCTGTGCAGAGTGAAATAAAGCCCTGCTCCAGCCTGACCCACACCCACACCACACACCCAGGCTGCTGCAGGTGAGGAGGAACCAACACTCTCTGCTCAAGGGTTTGGTGCCTTCTTATTAAAATCACTGTCAGCTTTCTGAACAGACTCCCTGGCACAGGCATTCCAAGACAGCTGCATGCCTGGAGACTGCAGGCCAGGGATGTGGAGGCTTGTGGTTCACACAGATCCTGGAGAATGAGTCCCCTGCAAACACACACAAACCCCACCTGCTCCCCAAAGCACAGTCCTGCCCCTTCCTTGGTATTTCAAAAATTGCTTTCCTATTTTCTCAGCACAGGAAAAACCCACAAAAGCAGTCACCAGTGCCCCTATTTGTATATTCTGTTTCAGGTTTTTTTCTGCCAGGTTTAATTCTGAGTGTTTTGCGAGGTCTGATGAGCGCTTGGTCTGTTCTCTTGGGGAATTTTCTGCCATCCCCCCATGCTTGGAAAGATACAGAATTCAACAGCAGCAGAGTTTTTGCTGAAGCAGGTTTCTTTCTGCCTGTCCCCAAACACAGGTTCTCTCAAGCACAGGAGCAGGTGGCATCAGTATTTCCTGCCAGTGTCCCCCCTTGATTGTGCTGTGTGGATATTCACATTTATTAAAGGAGAAAGGAGGGAGCTGCTCTGTGCTTGATTCAGAATAGAAGCAACAGACATTTCTGAATTGCAGCCCAGAACCAGGTGAGATGGTAGCAAAGACACCCAAATGGCAAAGAGGGGAAGGACTGCAAGGGATTGCCTTGGGCTTGGGGAAGATCCAGCACCAGGGGTTTCAGGGAGAATTAGGCAAATCTTTGCCATGGACTCTGTGGGTATTGTTGGTCCTGCTCTGGGCAGGAGAATGGTGTAGATGATTTATTGAGCCCCCTTCCAGCCCTACTTGTTAGGATTTTATGCTGCAGAGAAGAAGCTGTGTCCAGAGTTTCCCCAAGCACAGGGTCTCTGCCACTTGGGCTTGCAGGACTGAGAGGGCAGCAGAGCTTTAGTCTTAAAAATTCTTGTGAGAGTGCTCAGAAAATTTCTGTTCTACAGAAATTAGTTACTGTTCTTTATTAACATATTTAGTTTTAAATGTGTGTGTAAATCTAGCATGGGTGAGCAAGCAAGGCTGTAAAATTTAATTATTCAATAGGTCTGGTGCTTGGCTGCTGTGTTTGCATCAAAAGAATGCCTTATTCATAGACTCCAGTCCTGGTTCTCGACTTGATCTCTGATTCTCTCTGCTCTTTCCCCAGGCCCAGGAAATTAATGACTCTGTCTTACAGGGCTCTTTTCAGTGCTCAGTTCAGTTGTCTAAACTGTTGTTTCGCTGTCCTTTTTTCCCTTTAACTTTTTGACTCCCGTGACTCTGTGTGGGTTTTGTGTGGTTCCAGAGGCCACAGGAGCCCTGCAAGGTCAGCTCGGTGTTTTTGTTGCCTGCAGTTCTGTGCTGTGTGCCTTAATGGATGTGATAACAATCTGCAAAAATCTCGAGGCTGTAAACACTGAAGAGGAGTAGGAATGGTTCCAAGGATGTGTGGGAAGAAGTTGACCAAAGGAACATGTATAGTGTGTGCTGTGATAAGTATCTTCACAGCTGGAGCTCGGAGAATGGAATATGCTTTCAAAAGATTTTTCAGACCACTTTAAATAAATGATGGGAAGCGTTCTGCAGCGTCAGCTCTTGATGGTGCTGCGGCTCTCTCAGCACACTATCAGAGCACATATGCTCATTCTTTCCCCCAGAAAACCAGTTAAAGGGCATGAGAAACCTCCACTGCAGCTGCTACATATCACAGGGAAAAAAATCCTTGGAGTTTTGCTGCTGATTTGAAAATTCAAAGCTGACTCGTGATCTTCATGACTGTTGAATGCCTCTAAAAACTTCAGCTCGCCCCATTTGAGGTCTCTGTGGGTCTCAGGCAGCAAATTTTTGCCACCTTCCTTGCAAGATCCACTATTATTTCCACTTCCTATTACTCCAAACCCAGAAATTTTTAATGAATTCCATGTAGTTTTCTGCTCTTGCCAGCGCTGTTTGCTAATGCAATGTGAAAATGCTAATGGCAGTAATAAATTTGGTACATTTGCTATCTTCTGACACAAAACCTCGCTGGGTTAGGTGATAAGGATGTCTTTCTTCTGTGCATCTTTATAGGACTGCATTGCCTGTGGAGCTCTGAGAAGCTGGGCAGATATGGAGCACACCAAGGCATGCAAGAAACAAATTTCCTTCTGGAATTCCAGCATTAAAGTCTCAGAGCCCACAGGGATCTGTGAAACAGCAGATCTCCCTGCCCTGCCTTCCTTCCACTTGAACCTTCCACAGCCACAATTCCCTTGATGTGGCTCCCTCCTCCAGACTCTGAGCAGGGCAGGACATCCCCCTGGGCTGTTTCCTATCAGGCTGTCAGCAGAAACACTGATTTTCCTTGTCCTCCTGCATGGATTTACTCCAGGTGCACCCATAGGAAACGATCTTTGTGCTTTCCCAGTGGCTGTTTTACCAGATACTCCACTCCTGTCCAGAACCTGGGTGCAAAGGATGCTCCAGCAGAGAATCTGAGGCTTTCAGCTTTTCCCTCCTCACTTTAAAACACCACTATTGGCTTCCTGTCACTTGCCTTCAGGCCTGATTAATACTATGTAAAACTGAAGACTTCACAGCTATTCTTCAAAAGGATTTAAAGTCCCCTGATTTCCCACAGTGAAGTAAGCAATTGCATTATTTCAATGTGAAGGAGAGAAAATTGAGATCAATATCCCCTCGTAAATACAACGCTGCAATTCGTAACAACAACCATGATTTAATTTTTTTGAAGGCCAGGGGACCAAATATGTGGCAGTTCCTGTTCTTCCACAGCCATATATTTGTGTGTTAAACTTCTCCAGGTGGTTGGCTTACAGGGCTGAAGGAATGCATCTTCAGGATGTGTTCTGAAGAAAATAAATAACTTTGTCTTACAGAATTTGGAGGAAACACTGGCAGTTCCCAGCAGTTTTGCCTTTTCCACTCTCAGTGGTGATTCAGGATTCAATTCACCCCCAGACCACAATGGGATCAGACTCTCAATCAGGCTGGAAATTCCTAATCCACGTCTTGCCTGGCCCACAGGTGAGGATTTAAATGGCTGAAAGGTGAAGGTGAGTGAGGGGTGCTTTGAAGGAAGCTTTTTTCACACAGAGAACTGGGAGTTTCTCATGGTGTGATGTTCTGCCACGATGCTTCACCTCAGAGGCAGGAGCAACCTGCAGGCAGCAGGGCAGAAAAATGGCTGGGAAATTGGTTCTTCTTTAGAAGTGCAAAAGTTGGGGTGTTTTGGTTAAATCATGTGAGAGGAACTGAAAGAGCAGAAGTGCTCCTGCAGCTGCAGAACAAGACTTTTATGTGTGAGGATGTTACTCCAAAGAGAATCTTCAAGTCTGAACTCTGAATCCTGGGAAGGAGGCTGGCTGTTAATATTGATGGGGCGTTACAGGCTCTCCCAGGGACTTGGGGAGAGTGTGAATGCAGAGTAAATGCACTCAGAGCAAGCAAAGCAGCAGAGGGGGTGCACTGATTGTCCCCTCAGATTCAATCTGTGGATTGCCATGTATTAAACCATGCTCACTCTCTGCTTTGCTGCTGTTGCTGGTGACCTCAGAAGGGATTGCAAAATACACAGATGCAGCTTCCCAAGGCAGAGTGGGTACCCAGATCCCTCTCTGGGTGACAAACACACACTCTGTCACCCAGGACTGTGGTTTCCAGGGTTCATCTTGGTGCTGAGAAATCACTGAAGACATTTTTCATTTGAGACAAATCAGTTTATTTTGTGTTCCCAGAGCCAGATGGGGAGGGCAATAAACTCTTTTGGGGGTGGAGGGATTGAAGTGTTGGGTAGGAGTTGGAATTAATTTCAGATGAGGAGATGCTTGCATGCTAAAGTCTGTGCTAGCTCTAGTCAAATCTAATGGACTAGATTTACTTGGAGAAAAGCTGTGCTGAGGGAGTGAAAAAGAGGTTACATGCCTCTCCCAGGGAGTCTGGGGAGCAGGAACAGCAGGATTTATGTATCTGCCCTGTGGCTGAGATTAGATAGCCAGCGACTGCAGCCTGGGGGGAAATGTGCCATCATTTGCATGCAGCAAGGTAATTACACGTTCCTCCATTAAACCTCCCCCTCTGCACGTGAATCTATGGCTTGGTTAGAACAGGTCCAATTACCCTGCTGCTCTCAACATGGAAATGTACTTGGAGCTCACTCCATGCAAAATGAGGCTTGGTGGGCTTGGGTGGGTGTGGATGTACTGCCCCAGCTGGGGGGCTGGCATGTGTTTCCATTTGCTTCCATGTATAATTCAGGACGTTGATAAAGAGCTGAGCATCCCAGATATCTGAAGGAAACTTTGGAGCCATCCTGGGAGTTCCATTGATTGGTTATCAGGGGAACAGTGCACCAAGCTTCACTCCAGTGAGTGAAATGAAATGAAATCATTTCAGGTTCCCAGCCAGTAGAATATTCAGGCTGTTTCTGTAGCAGAGCAGGAGCAATAGGTGCAGGTAATGGCACCCCGGATTTTTGATTGGAATCTCAGGCCTTTAATACAGCTTTGAATATTAATAGTGAGGTGTCATCAGTTCTGCACAGGGGTTGTTCTCTCTTCAGCCTGAAAGCTGCACTTCTCTCCTGTCTGTTGCTTCTTCTCTGACCCGCTTCTCCTTCCAGGTGAGGAAGATTTCAAACTAAACCATTTCTGCTTATTCTGTCACAAGATCTTGTTAAGACAAAGTAAAAACAAACTTAATTTTCTGCCTAACAAATCTTTCAAAGTTCAGTTTTGCCCACTCTGTCTCTTCAGTGGGCCAGGGCTGTGCCCTGTAGCCCATGCTCCCCTCAGAAGGCACTAATTCATTTTTCATGGGCCTCCAGTTTTGTAACCCTCAGAGGGAAAAGGGATCTCTTGTCACCCTGCTGTCCAGTGAGGGCTGCAGTGAAGTCACCACATTTCAGTCACTCATTTCAGCTCCTTTTCAACTCCCATATCTGAGAGATTAGGACTTTGCATTATACTGCAGGATTTTGCCTTCTCTCCATTTCTTCTCCAGTCTCTCCTTGCTGATAAATAATAGATACAGGAGAATGAATAAAGCACTGAACTTGTGCCATGGGACTGAAGTTTCCATCTAATTGGTGGTCCAGCCCTGTGTGAAATCTATTTGGTGGTTTCAGCTTGGTACTTCAGGAACAGTATTCCTCCTGTGAAGATATTAAGTGCAAAAAAATTTCGCCTGGCAAAGCAATCTCAATGTCTGCTTGAGAAAGGCCAGAGATGAAATTAATATAGAGGCAGGATTACCTGCACTCCTGCAGGAAATGTCTCCAGGGCAGCCACTCCTGTGCCTCTCACACTCCTGCAGGGCTCCCTGTGATTGACAAAGTCTGGGTTAGTGCTTGGGCTTTCGAGTGACATCACAGATCCACTGAATGCTTTGGGTTGGGAGGGATATTAAACCCATCCATTCCCACCCCTGCCCTGGGCAGGGACACCTTACCCTGTGCCAGGCTGCTCCCAGCCCCAGTGTCCAACCTGGACATCCTTGGGCACTGCCAGGGATCCAGGGGCAGCCACAGCTTCTCTGGGCACCCTGTGCCAGGGCCTGCCCACCCTGCCAGGGAACAATTCCTGCCCAATCTCCCATCTGAGCCTGCCCTCTGGCACTGGCAGCCATTCCCTGCCTCCTGGCCCTGCAGCCCTTGGCAATTGTCTCTCTCCATCTTTCCTGCAGCTCCTTCAGGCCCTGCAAGGCCACCCTGAGCTCAGGCCAAAGCTCCTCACTTTGTGATATAACATTTATTATTATGTATATATTCATAAGTACAATTATGTATGCATAAATGTGCATAAATATCTATGCATGTATATGTATATATGTGTGTGTATACATATACATATGCATATATATATATATTAAAGTAAAATACTCCTCCCACAATTGCCTCATAGGGGGGAAAACACCACCTGGCTGTGACTTGGAAAGTAAATATCTAATGTCACTTACATCACTGAAAGAGTTGTCTTTTAATAATAAAAAAAAGAAATCTGCACCTGATATTAATGTGCTGTTTGCAAATCTTCATAGCCAGAAAGTCCACTGGGCTTGATTTTTAGCCTAATATATAATTTGTATCTTGAAAATGGAAAGAATCAGGAATGAGTAGCTCAGAGTTGGACATTTCAGCTCATATTCTGTGCCTTTTGGGTTCCTATGGAAAGCACAGCTCTGTACAATCACTGTCCTCCTTCAAATGATTAATGATAATTTTATGTGAATTGTTTTTGCATGCCAGAGTGACCTCAGAGTCCTGGCTGAGCTTCATTGCCAGAAAAGTGCTGAAAGAGGGAACGTTTAAGCACCTGTGCCTAAGTGCAGAGTCAGTTCAGTGGTTTCTCATGTATTGAAAAGTGAAGGTGTCAGAACTTTCCAAATGTAATAACTGGTTCTGTGCTCTGAAATCACCCCTGGATTTTGTAGTTTGGGCTTGGCCATTGGGGTGTCTTTAAAAAGACCATTAACAAAAGTGAATCCTCTACCATTCCCTGTAAAACTCTGCAGTGCTGTAGGATAAATTTGAATAAACCAAAAAAGCAAAGTGTGCTGAGGCCAATAGAAACTATTTAGTAGCTGCTAAATGAACTCTCCCCACGAACCCACAATGTTTGTGGGGGAGAAGATGGGAAAGGCAGGATGAGTCCTAAAGCTCTGCATTGCTGCTCGTGGAGGAGCAGAGCCCAGTGAGGAGCTTTTAGGAGAAAGGAAGCAGCAACAGGGCCTGAAGGAAGAGCTTCAAAACAAGAGAGAGCACCAGCGAGGTTTTGCATCTTCCAGCAATGTCAGGATGTCTCTCCAGACAGGGAATTCCTGCCAGAGGCAGGGCTGGCAGGGAGAGGGCAGGTGCAGGTGTCTCCTGCAGAGCCTGGTGGAGCAGGACAGCTCAGAGCAGTGGCTCTGCCTCAGCAGAACTCTGGGGTTTCAAAGGCAGCCTGCTCTAAAAGCTGATGCTGTGGTTGGGAAGTTCAGTTCATCCTGGAGAAACCCCTTCAGTAACAAAGTGGAGTGTTAACAAATTGCAGTGAAAATTTCTGTTCAAAACGTTGGCTGTGGCAAATAAAAATTTGTCATCTCGGGCAGCTTTGTGTTCCTCTGTCCAGGACACCCATTTCTGCAGGCTCCTGCTCACCACTGGCTCCTCTCTTGAAGGAGATAAATAATATTGACCTTTGGAAATACGTGGCTCAATAGTTTACCTGGGCTTCAGAACTTGCCAAAGCTCATGGCTGTGTCTGGGAGGATTGTTTCAGATATATCCATGTCAATAAGAACTTATGGGAGCTAAAATAACCAATTTAAGAGTGCAGGACTCAGTCATCTTGTTGACAAGCTGCCTTCACGCTAGATATGTTTTCTATTATTGATGACATTTCCAGCAGATCCCAGAACAATGCTAGGTGAGTTCCAAAATTAATATCCCTTTCCATGCTTCATTAGTTGGACTAGGTCTGGATAACAAATGGAGTTACAAAATCCAAAAAAGCAAACAAACCCCTGTATTTCCTCCCAGATCCAATCCCAAAATTGCAAGTGGGTTGGTTTTTTTTGTAGAGAAATTGAACTCTGACTGAGGAATCTTTATGGAAGTTCTAAAAACAGCATCCTCATTTTTCTTTTCACTTTCATAAGCCTACCGAGTCCCAATCAGAGTGATAATTAAAATGTTGAAATGCAATGAAATAATGTCTGTGAAGTGTTTCTAAGCAGAAGCAGAGCTCTCTTGCAAGATTTCAGCTCAGTTCTGCAGACCCAGAGGATTTAGCTCTTTCTGATAAGCCTAGATAAGCTCCTGGACTTCTGAACGCCTGAACTGCAACTCTGAGCCTGGTGGAGTTCACTTAGCACCAGTGAATTTTGTATTCAATTTAATATTGTTTTATCAGCTGCCTTTGTGTAACTTTTCTTCCTCCTCTCCCCTTCAATCTCCCTCAAAACCCTACCTGACATTTTAAACCCAAATCCCACTTAAATATTAGCAACTTCAGTACAATAATTATAGATCAATATATTTTTAATTGCAATCTACAGGCCCTGGTAGAGATCCACAACTGTATAGAGCAACAAAGGTGTTTAAATCACTCACAAATGAAATATCTTTAGAATTTTTGACCAAAGATCTTCAACCTGTAGATATTTAGTTGCTAAATGTGTAGTTCAATTGGAACAAATACAGGTTTTACTTATATACTTGTACTCTCACAACTCTAATTTCTCTTACTGAATTAAACACAATCTTTAATTAGACCAAGACCTCCAAGTATCAGGAACATTATTGGTTATTTTATAACCTTGACTTTCTAGCAAGATGCTTGAATAGTTCTAGTGATTTCCCAAGCATAATATCTGTGATGTTCTTACTGTAATTTGGGATAATTCTTTATAATGGTAAAATTATCTTTTTTAAGCGAGTGATATATGCTCGCAGTCTGTATTCAACAATGTCACTTGTCACTTTGGATTTTGAAATGTTTAAAGGTAATTATAATTATCTTGAGCTGTAGTGAAAAAACACACAATTACAAGTTGGCTTCAGGGCCACACAACATTTGTGTTTTCTTTTTAAACTTTTCACGCTCCAGGATCTGTAATTGTCCAGCACCTCATGTGATTTGCCTGCCTTTGTTACCTGAGTAATCCTTGATGCCACATGAGCTGGAAAAACATTCCCAGGTCTGTCAGGAGGGCAAACCCAGCCTCCTGGAGTTCAGGGCAGTGCCCCTCGTGTCAGTGGTTTCAGAACATCTGATTCCACACTAGAACTGACATTCCATCATTAATATTCGATTCTGTAATTACATGATAGTAAACCTCCTTATACCATTGGGGAGGGGTTGAAAAATGATAATTTTCTGTGGGACAAAACTTGGAAATTCCAATCAGTTTGATGTTCAGTTGCTGCACTTTCAGATGTGAAGTAATGTGGTTTAATTATTCTGTCATTTAAAGTGCCCTCTCACTTCAGTCCAATGTCATTTCCATTCCCTGTTGAATTCCTGGGGTACTTTTAATGTTCTGCTCCACACTCTTAAGGAAAGTCATATCAGGAAATAAGAACCTGTGTGTTTCTAACCAGCAAGGTGCGTGTGTAATTTGCATTCTTAATTCAATTTAATGGGAGCATGAAGGTTTTGTAAGCAAACATAAAAACCTGGCCAGAGCAGATGCTGAAGGAAATGCAAAAGCAATGGGTTTATATAACATTTCAAATTCCAGATTTATTGTGGGAAATGTGCCTGGTGTGAGCAGGATTGGAAGGTGAGGTGGTGCCAGTGGGCACAGCAATGGAGCCCAGCCCTGTGCCCAGGAGGTTCTGTCTCCCTGAAAGAACATAAACTGGTCACTGTGTTCTTTTGCTCGTGGAGGATTTTTACAGGGCTTGATAACTGAGGGCACTTCTGATAAATACTGGGAGACAAAGATTTATGCTCTGCAGAGTGGCAAAGGGAAATTTCTGCTCCGATTTTCATCTTCAGTTTGAAAGGAGAGGGGAATGTGCTGTGAGCACAGACAGCTTGGAGAGCTGCATCTTTCCCCCTCAAGCTGTGCATTTAAAGGTCCTTGGGAGATTATATAAAATATGTTGACAGTTTGTGAAACACAGCAATGCTGCAGATTCATCTGCCATGTAGACAAATCTTTATTTCCAACAATTATAAAGTAATTATAGTCAGGCAAGCTTAAAAAGCTGTGGAGTTCTCACTTATTGTGCCTGTTCAGCTGAAATTATTAATTGCAAAGTGAAGTTTCCAGAACTCCCACCTCGGAGGACTGGAAGCAGCCCTTCAGACTCCTTGGTGAACCATGTTGGTCTAAATTCAGAGTGAAAATATGCTGCAACTATAATGTTATTGATTCTTTATTGCAGGTATTAATCTTTTCCTTTAGCAGTAAATAGCAAACATAGGGGCAGGGAGAATAGGATGTGCTTCCCAATGGAAAACTGAGTAATTAAATTTTGAACTGGAACTGCTGGATGTGTACACTTCATATGAGTACCCTGCTTTTAGCATGAAGGGTTTTTTACTTAGCAAAATCCAAGCTGTGTTTTAGGTAGGAAAGACTGAACTCCCTTAGTGTAGTTATAGATTTTTACTCAACTTGTGGCTTTGGGAGGGTGACTCATATTGATACTCAGTTTCCACTAGGAAAAGAATTGGTAAAAAGCAGGTTGGAGGCAGGAAACAGAAGACTTTTTTCCTGTATATGGGTGTAAAAGCAGAAGAGAAGTGAAAAACAAATATAGGGCAGTAGGATTTTCAGAGAACTGCAGCCCCGGGTTAGATTTTATTCACATTTAGGCTGCAAAAAATGTTTGTCCTCATTTTCAAAACCGAGCAGTACTTTCCAAATTCACTCTGAGTGATCTGAGCTCTGCACTTCTGGAAATCCAGGCACTTATTTTACCTTAAATATGGACAAGAGACCAATTATAGCTCTTTTATTTTAGTCTGGGCCTAAGTGCACTATATACCATCATAGCATATTCAGTGAATCTCTGGCACATGGAATATATTTTTCTATCCCTTAAGACATTTATAAAACCAATATAAAACCCTCAGCCTGGTGGAATGGTTTGAATTACCCAGAGCCTGCTGAGGCAGGTGGGTTTTGTGAGCCTGAAATATCCTTTGGAAGGTGAGCACGGGGTCCAGGCCATCACTGTCCTGCTCCTCAGGGAGGGATCCCTGGGGTGACAAATGGCCTGGTCAGCACAGGGGTGTGCAGTGNGATAAACAATACCCTGTAAGGTCACACCCTACAATCCTCTCCCACAGTGGGTGCAGAAGGCCACAAAGCCATGATCCTCTTTCCCCATGTCCATCCCTGGTGACCTGGATGTGCTTCCTGGGCACCCCTGGGCCTGGGGAAGAGGCTCAGCTCTGGGCCTGGCAGGCTTTTCTGTAACACACAGAGTGGAACCCTACAGGGGTGCAGCAGTTTGGACTCCTGCATTTTTGTGGGATTGAGGGTGGGCTGGACACAAACTGGGCAGGACTGGTGTAACTGGGGCAGTAAATCAGCTCTGGGTGTTCAGTGGGTACCGAACGTGACCTAAAATCTGTTTGGGGTGTTGAAGTATTTTGAGCAACTGCAGCTGGGGAGATTTTCTTCATTCTAATTGATGGCTTAAGGACATCTTTACCTTTCTGACAGTGCTGGAGCCACAGCTTTCCACTGGGGATGTGACACCAATGGCACTGACAGACAGCTGGATTTACCTGCCCGTTTGAGTGACGCCTCATTGCCGAGTGTTGTGGTTTGAAAAGCAAATTAGTGAGACGCTCAAAGTCAGAACTACAATTTAATAGGAAAATTAAAATACATGCACTTGGTACAAAAACGCTGATAGAGTCAACAGATACAGATACAACCTGACACCCTGTTGGTCAGGGTGTTGGTAGCAGTCCAGGGATAGATGTGGCTCTGTGGAAGCAGTTTTTTGAGGGTCCGGTGAAGAAGCTGCTGCTCTTGGTGAAGAAGCTGCTCCTCTCTGCTGTTTCAGGGTCTACTATATTCAGAAATGGGGATGCTTGGTTCCACCCCCTGGGCGGGGCATCTCACAATGGGAATGGTGCAATCCATCAGTGGAGCTTAATGGCCCATTAACAGAGAGAACTTCGTGAGACCCTCCCTGCTAATGGCCCACCAGCTGGCCCATTGGAAATCCCACCCTAGGGCCATCAAGGATGGCTGAGGAACACTGCCCCACCCGGCCCCGAACAGCCCATGGGGGATGGTGATAGAATACACACTATTGTAACCTAAGACACCGAGGCCTCCTCCAGAGCAGTCCCTGTGTCACTGATGCTCCTGGTACCCAGAAACAGGTGGTGTCTTTTAAGAACTGTCCAGATTATTTACTTTTAAAAATTTTATTCTGTTTTCTTTTAGAAATGTAGGGGTACAGGATTGACTTTTGCCGAAAACTTGGGTCAGGCTCTTCTGGAGCCAGTTGTAATTTCTGCTCTGTGCTGTTTCATTGCCATGGCAATTTTCCTCAATCAGCTGGGCAAGGTGGAACACGTGTGTCCCATGGCACATCTGGCTAAAGGAAAGATGGAGAGAGACAATTGCCAAGGGCTGCAGGGCCAGGAGGCAGGGAATGGCTGCCAGTGCCAGAGGGCAGGCTCAGATGGGAGATTGGGCAGGAATTGTTCCCTGGCAGGGTGGGCAGGCCCTGGCACAGGGTGCCCAGAGAAGCTGTGGCTGCCCCTGGATCCCTGGCAGTGCCCAAGGATGTCCACGTTGGACACTGGGGCTGGG
Source organism: Drymodes brunneopygia (assembly GCA_013400955.1). NCBI lineage: Eukaryota > Metazoa > Chordata > Aves > Passeriformes > Petroicidae > Drymodes > Drymodes brunneopygia. The sequence continues at coordinate 166,107 of VZTZ01048628.1, read as the reverse complement.
AGCAGCCTGGGGCAGGGGAAGGTGTCCCTGCCCAGGGCAGGGGTGGCACTGGATGGGCTTTGAGGTTTCCTCCAAGCCCAAACCATTCTGTGATTTTTGACTATTTTATAAAATCATCAGTCACAGGAGGAAAACAAACTAGACTGGCCACTCTAGCAGTACCCTGAAATAATTTTTTTTCTTCATCTTCCTCTATCCCAAGAAATCTACATCTTGCAGTGGAAAAAAAAAAAGAAATGGTGATCTTCAGCTGGTTATATTTCCATACAGATTTGTAGTAGCAGTGTGAATAATTGTTTTTTTTTTGATGAATACAGTGTGACATGGGAGCTTCCTGCTGATAAATTTGTTCTGAGATCAGAATGGACGTGTAAGAGAGAAAGGGGATGCAATCTGCAAATCATCTCTTTAATGATTAAGACAAACCCCAGGTTGCCCAGAGGATGGCCATAGGGAAAGTGAAAATGTGAGTTTATGACAAAACCCTGAGCCATGCCAACACTCATCTGTGTTTTTCTGGTGTGAAATTTGGGGGGTTTCTGCTTTCAGAAGCACGTTAGTATTTTGCACCCATTCCTCTGCTTTCCCTCTGAAGAAAATAAAGGCATGTTAATGTATTTAGTAACCCAGAATGCTCTGCAGAAGAAATTCCTGCATTCGTCTGCAGCTCACTTTTAATCCCTAAGTCAAGAACTCTTTAACACAAAGCCCTGCCTGCATGCAATACAAATGAGGGAAGGCTGTGTTTTAAGCTCTTGCTACAGACAAAGCATAATAGCACTGACAGTGGTGGTAGAACACATCATTTATTGTGCATGTTATGCAGCATGTTAATGTTCACTGGGGCTGGGATTGACTCCTACAGTTGGAGCAAATGCACAATTTTCTGGATCAGAGGCAGTGATTGTTCAACCTACACCTTAGAGAAACAGTTCATGTTAATTGTGTGGGCAGAATGCAAGGGGTGCTCCTGGACTGGGTTTTCTTCTCACCTGCCTCAAATGGTGCCATGAATGAGGATTTCTGGCTCCCATGGGACAGTGAAAGAGAGTAGGGTCAGATGGGAGATTGGGCAGGAATTGTTCCCTGGCAGGGTGGGCAGGCCCTGGCACAGGGTGCCCAGAGAAGCTGTGGCTGCCCCTGGATCCCTGGCAGTGCCCAAGGATGTCCAGCTTGGACACTGGGGCTGGGAGCAGCCTGGCACAGGGGAAGGTGTCCCTGCCCAGGGCTGGGGTGGGATGAGAAGATCTTTAAGGTCACTCCCAACCCAAACCATTCTATGATTTTCAATAATCCCATGTTTGCAGGCAGTACTTTGAAGCTTGACATAAATCAAAGTATAATATGAGTGAATTTAGCAGCCGAAACGTTGCTGATTTATATATTGTTTTAATTCTAGTTTGGCACCTTTTGTTCCTCTCCATGCTTTCCATCTTCAGGCTGAAATTCTGCAGCACACATCGAGATGTAGGAGTTCCTTTGAAAACTCATAATGGGAGGGTTGGTTATTAATGTGGAGATGGGGAGCTGAATGCAGGGATCTGGTGCCAGGGGCGAGGGCAGGGCGTGGCTGTGGTGCTCTCCATCCCCCCAGGATGGCAGCTCACACCTGGGTTTTCCTCCTGTGCCAGGGAATGTTCCCAAAGCTGCCCTGACCTGTGATGGATGGGCAGGACGGGGTTCCACCCTCGGCTGTACCAGCCTGCAGAGCTATAAATCAAACTCTCAGCCTAAAAAAACCCAAGAGTTTTAGACTTACTCTACAGCATCCAAAATATAATTTGATTATTTGTAAACAACTACATAGAAACAGTGAGCAGCTTTCGGAGTTAGCCAAGGTACATCTGAGGTATTTCAAAAATATGTTTTAAAAATGTATTAGCCATAGGTGAAACTGGCTCATATCTACAGCACTGTATTTTATCATCAAAGCAAATGGGCTTGAAGTCAAATTAGTCACTTATTTTGTTGTCATCTCTGCTCATTTGTGGGAAAAAATATAGAAATGAAGAAAAATTGTGCTAAAAGGTTATGTTTATTTAAGTAAATGTGTGCTAGTGTATACTTTAGGCTATGCAAATAAGAACTTTGGTGTACTTGCACAGAAATATAATCAAGGTATTTCCTTCAAATTAATTTATCTTCCTTTAGCAGAAAATAATGTGTGAGGTGTTAGAGGGCTCATGTTTGTGCTGCTGGTGGCACCAGACCTTGTTTACCACTGGTGGCTTTGCATGGCTTGCTTTGACCTGCAATTCGTTGACCCTTGGAGAAAACCCTGGGTTTTTATTTTTCCAGCACGGGATGAACTTGGTGTAATTGTACAAAACTTTATCTTCAGTTTCAAAATGAGTGGTTATTGCTGTGGTGTAGGGGAAAAGGAGCAGGAGCAGGAAATGGCTCTGGTTTAAGAGGGGGTTTTTACGAGTGCCTTCAGGAGCACATTAACCACCATGGGTTACATCTGTCCCGTGTGTTTTCTGTCCCTGAGGGAGGGGTGTGCAATGGAGCATTTTGTTTTGGTGGGGGCTGCTTTCTATCCAAACAGGCTCTGTTTCTGTGGGGAGGAGCGTGCCCGGTGTTTGGAGCACAGGGCTGGAATTCCTGCTGCCTCTCCAGGCCTGGCAGAGCCACTGAAGGGAACAGCTCGGTGCCAACCCGGTGACACCACTTGGGAGAGAGCCCTAGCAGGGCAATTCCTGCTCAACATCCCAGAAACTCATCTGTTCAAAGCTTTTTGTGGGGACTTCTGTTCGATTTGGGGGTTTGATTTTTCTTGGTTGCATCAGGAATTCCTACATCTACATGGAAAAACTCTGTATCCAGAGGGGCACTGAGCTGTGTCATCACCTGAATCCAAAATGATTTCAGTTTAGGGAGGGAGGCAAGGAAGGAATTCTGGAATTCTGGAAGGAAGGAATTCTGGAATTCTGGAATTCTGGAATTCTGGAATTCTGGAAGGAAGGAAGGAAGGAAGGAAGGAAGGAAGGAAGGAAGGAAGGAAGGAAGGAAGGAAGGAATTTCAGTTCAGGAAATGTCAACAGCAGCTCCCCTCTTAAGGACTTGCAATTCAAACAGAACTTTAGAAGCAAAAAATGTTTTTCTTTTCTGGGTGAAGGGCACCAGAAATCCACTGTAAGAGTAAAGGCTGATGAGAACAAGTATAGATTGCTGTTATTGCCATTCTTTATTGATTTAGGTGGTGTCCAAAAAGACCAGTCAGAATCAGACCCCTCCTGTTTTAGACCCTATAAAAACTGGAATGAATTTCCCAGCTTTTTCTCAGCTGAGCATCCTTTGTCAGTGCACTGCAGCAGAGAGGCTGCATTCCGAGCACAGAGAAAGCCGGGAACGTGTTTGTGATTCTGCTCTGGAGTCTGTGCTTGTTTCTGCTGCTGGGCTCACCTCTGCACAGCTCAGAGGCACTTCCAGAGCTGCTCTGCCTCTTTGCTGTGTTGGGCATTATCTGCTCAACAGCAACAGTAATTAGACTAAATTTAGAATGTACAGAGTGGTGAATTTAAGTTTTCAAAACAAACTCGCGCCGGAGTTATGCACACAAGAATGCCTTAAATTGAGTATTGAAAGAAAAAAGAAATGGACTAAATCACTTCTAATTTTCTGGTGGGAAAAGACTGTAAAATATGCTAAAGAATACAAATAGGCAGAAAAATCTCATTGTAAGCTGGGATTCAGACTTGATCTCATTTCTGGTCCAGCTGTAAGACAGGGAAGAATAGAATTTTTATCAGATTTGGTACAGTCTTGACTGTGTCACGGGGATGCTCCTGCTGTAATAATGAGACAGCTTCCTCTAGTCATCCAGCAGATGCAGAAATGTTGTGTATTATTCTCAAAAGAGTCTAAAATATTTATCTGGAAAGTGAAGAAAGAAGCTCAGTCTCATCCAAAGACATGTCTTACATGGGACACCACCTTTTTTGGTTGTTTGTAGGGTTTATTGCACTCATTTCTTAACATTGTTATTATTATATTTTTCAATTTGATTTTCCCTAAGGGCTCACAATGGATAAAAATGTACATCAGGCAACTTTGTCTGGCTATAATTTTTATTTTGTTCACAATTTTGCCACTTTTTCATGCAGCCAATTCAAGCAGTCACTTGAATGGAACAGGAAATCTTGGTTTGCTCCAATGCTGTTTTATACTGGAAAAGTTAAGAAGAATAAGGAAAACTCACCCTTTTTATTTCAGATGCTCCAAATTATAACTAAATTGGTGTGAAAGGCCCATCTTTTTGGAGGACCTGTGACTGCAGAACCCCTCAGGGGCAGAGTCTTCTCACATGGAGTTCTGTGTGCATTTTTCTACCCTTCCAGAATAACCTTTATAAATCATGTCATTAAGAAACTGTCTCAAACTAATAAAAATAGCTTCCATTCTTAAATCCCTGTTAGTTTGGAAATCAGAAGGAGTAATGGTCTCATGGTTTCCTGGAGTGGGTAAAGCTGCAAAGCAACCCCTGGACAAATGAGGCTCGTGGCTGCTGTTGGCAAAGCTGTGCCAGAGGGTTGGAGCCAGGGAGGGGCAGATCCATCTTCCCTGAAAGGCAATTCCTCGCTGCTCTTTGTGGTGGCAGATATTAAATATTCTTTGTTTTGCCAGTCATACCTTTTGGAAGTCATAAATTGCTTTATCCTATGTAATTAGGGTAGTTTTAGGTAATGGGGATCTAAATTATGGATCCTTTTTATTCTGCTTTTAGTTTTGGAGGCAGAAGGGAAAGATAATTTTATTTTACCTTTTTTTGAGAACTGAGGCTTGCCTTGCTTGGGGAGCTGGGGTTGTGAGGAAAACACGCACTATGTCAAAATTTGCAATAACATAATGAGCTCTCATTAACACTGCATTCCACCCAAAAGTTTCCTACTCTTCCTAATGGCTTTTCATAGCAGCACAGTTTCCCCCAGTACCATTAGGGACTATGAATAGTTCCTAACTTTAAAATGACAGATCCATTCAAAGACGTGATGATCCTGAGAGTTTTACTTACCCATTAGCTAAAATAAATACACATTTCCTTCTCATTTCCATGGCCAGCAAAGTAAAGACCCCCAATTGCATCTTGCTAAAATGCTACCTTTTTCAGCTCCTTTGGAGGGGAAACTTTTTCTAATATACAGATTCCTCAGAATGTGTGTGATATTTAAAGAGAAAATGTTAACTGAATTCTTGCAAGAGCTTTCAACAGGATTTCTATGAGAAAAAACCAACCCCCCAATAATTTGAAAGGGCATTTAAATAAAGATGGGGTTTATCAATGGGGTGGGTTTTTTTAAGTAATTTTAATTATTTTCTCCCAACCTGTCACCAAAACCCCGCCAAAGCAGGGGAGTTAACATGATATTAATCTCCAGGAAGGCCTGACTGCACATTTCGATGGCTGTGGTGTGTTTCTGCAGGCCTTAGGAGGCACAGGAGGTGCAGTTTGCAGTGGGGCAGGCAGCGTGGGTGGGTGGAGAGGGGATGGCAGTGAAAGGCAAAGTGGGAGAGCGCCGCTCGCATTAGAAATGTTTCAGCAGGAGGGATTTGGAAAGGCTCCCTCACTCCCGTGTGGTGAAATCAGGAGGGAGTTCTGCTGCATCCCAAATGAGTGCTAATGAAACCTTTATTCCCAGCACCATCGTGGATCCTGCATATGCTCCATGCGAGGTGGGAAAAGCTCGAATTAAAGCTGAGGGAGAAGGGGAACATGCCAGAGAGAGGCAGAAAGGTTTTATCAGCATGGGGTTGGGGGGGGAAGCCTTGCTCACAAAAGCAAAGCTGAATTTATTAGTTCCCATTTTTTTTTCTCTCCCTCTGAGCCCTCAGTCTTGGCACTCACTGGAGAACAGGGGCTTATGGGCACAGGCTGCAAAAATAGTCTCAATAATCTATTTTAAAACTCCTTTTCATCTTTCAATAAATACTTCTTTTGACAGAATATGTGAGATGGTTCAGGGTACAAAAGTCTTAGCAGCCCTTGTTTGGAATTTTCTGCATCTCTCACTGCTAATTTTGCATCTTTTGAGTGCTTTTGAGCTCTCATATGTGAGCCTTGGCCTTTAATCAAGCCAATGGGAACAAAAATCTCCTTCTAAGAAGATACATTTCTTTCTCCACCTTCCCTTCTCCACCACTAAACACTTTTTCCCTCTCCCTGGATGTATCATTTGCTCCTCCCTCCCAAAGCCCCAGCACCTGGGCCTTGTGCAGGTGTGGGATGGTGAGTTTGGGGTTGTATTCCCGGGGTGATCCAAGGCTGCAGGGGCTCTCCCAAGTCCATGGAATTCTCCTGGAGCTCATTTGGTTAAAACATGAAGATTTCTGCCTCTCCAGCCTTTCCAAGGTCAGCACAATTTCAAGTCATGCTGCCTTACAAATCAATAAACATTTAAAATATCTTAAAAAACCCCAGCTAAAATCCATAGTTATGAATCATTTGCCTGGTTTAATGATGGAGCCACGTGGTACCTGTGCCATCCTGAACCACCTGCCTGTCCTCACCTGTGCTTTGGGAGATATTCTTGCTCCCCTCTGTCTGTGTCACTTTGTTTGACCTGTCTGAGGCTGTAGGAGCAGTACAAACAGCAGCAGTGGGATATTTGAATGCAGTGGCTGAATTCTGATTTTCCAGCCAGAAACAGTCTTTAATAAAGGTGACCTTAGTCACACTTCAAGGTGAGCAGTGCCAGAGGGAGGGAGAGGACACCAAAGCGTGAAGGGTTTGTGGTGTTAGTGGCAGGAAAAGCAGTGCAAATATTTTATTCCTCATTAGGGTCATCTGCTCGTTATGTTCTTGCATCTATTGACTCAGAGCCTTGGAAGAAGAAAATCTTTCAGATTCCATGAGGAGGGGTCAGGTGGAAAGGAGGAGGATTTTTCCTGCCTTGCCTTCTCCTCTTCCTGACCTGGTGCTTTCCCTCAGCAGGAGAAATTCCTCACCTCACTTTCTCCTGTGTGCCCAGAATGAAGGCTCTAATTACAACCCTGCCTCCCCAAAACCATATTTTACCTACAAAGAAAAAATAAAAAGCAGATAGGAGGTCTAGAAGATTTGTTCCTTCACCCAAAAAACCTTTGCTTTTTTTCTTATAGTTGTTCTACTTGAATATATTTTCTCTGATACACGGATAACAAGGAGAAAAAAAATCAAATCATGGAGGAAGAAATGGAAACTATTCTTGCCATAAATCTTCCCTTTTTCTCTATTTACTGGAACAGAAAATTGGCTGGGAGTTGAAATGCAGTGTGTATGTGTGTGTGTGGCTCTGAACCTCCCTTTCCAATGTAAGAAGTGACATTTTCCTAATTTCAGTTTATATAAAAAAGGCTTTGCATGACTTTGATTTTCATAACATGAAGGTCAAACAATTCAGAATAGAAACAATAATATTCCTCAGAAATTGACCCATGAAAATGTATTGAAGTTGGGTCTGGAAAACTGCCCTTCAAAGCTCCTTCCCAAGTAAACTTGCAAAGACATTTCAAAAGCAGAACATGGACACCAGCAACTGTGGGGAATTTTTGGATTGTTTCTGCTGATTTGGTAACCACACACAAAATACCTGTTACACAAATCAAACTCCAGTAATTTACCATCCAGGTGCCTGATCTTGTAACAGCCAACATGCTGAGAAACGTTGGAGGATATTCAGCCCAGTTTTATACACGTCCTGTATTGCTTTTTCTATTACTTTGACTGCTGATCTTACTTCCCAAAGCCTTTAAAAATGAGGGAGATAAAGCTGCTGCCCTGTTAAGGCACGAGGAATTGAAATATCCGAGTAATTTGATGTCAAAGGGGTCATTCAGTTAAGAATTAAGGTTTCATCATGGTTCTAGATCATTTTTTATTATTATTTTTCATGAAGAAACAAAGCGTGGCGTTGCCTGGCTGGGCTCAAGTGTTTGGGCAAGATGAATGTCCTGCCTGTGCAGATATAACACCCTGAGCCATAACGTGGACAGGAAGGATGGAAAATCACAGGGCTGCAGTGTCAGGGCTCTGCTCTGTCCTTATCTATGCCAGGCCCCAGAAATGAGGGGTGAGCAGAGCTCCTGCTCGTGTGCAGAGCAGCTCAGGGGGGCTCAGGAGCCACAGCACAGCTGGGACTCTGCCCCACAGCCCTGCTGAGCAATGCCACTGAGGGTCTGGGTGGCAAGTTCTCCCTCAGCTTTCTTTCAATGTGTAGAACCCTTGCTTATTTATTATAGACATTGCCAATGGGTGAGGGGGAATGGGCTTTGATAGAAATGTGCAAGAAATGTCTTTAATTAACTTTTTTTTGGGTGTTCTTTGACCTTTGTCTTGATCTCTCTTTGTTGTAGAATATTACCTGTTACTTCAGTATTTATATACATAAATACAAAGAATGCTTTCTGAATATGTTAAATGATGTGTTGGGAACATGTGAGTCCCCACAGTGATGGACAAAAATCCCCATTCCCAATGGACTGTGCAGGGGTGTGGAGGGGCTCATATGCAGAGAAAGCTCTGTGCTGACACCCAAAACACCCAATTCCTGGGGGAATTCCACTTCTTGGCAAAGTGGCTTTGCCTAATACTGGCTTAGTGATTCTGTGTGTGCAGTGCCTGAACCCTGGCAAGGAAATACTTGGCATCAGCTCTCATTGATAATTATCTTTCTGCTACATGCTGGATAAAAATTGAAAAAGTTCTGTCGAATATCTGGTGGATCATTATTTAAAATATACACACATATATTTATATGTATCTTCTTAAAGACAAAGTGTAGCTGTGGGTGAATCCCTGAGTCCATACAAAGACACAGCCATGTCCTTACCCTCCCACAGCTGTCCCTGTTCCATTTTTAGCATTTTGGGAGTGATTTTACCAGTACTCTCTTCTAGTTGTTACCCTCTGGATTGGTTTCTTTAAATACAGACCTGACTAAATTTTCTTTTTGTTTTTTTTCCCCCTCTGCATTTCTAAATCTGTTCAGACTGAAACCCCTTATGCCATGATTTCTAAAGGAAATACCATGTATTGATCCGGAGTCATGTGGTCTGTTGTGGCTGACATTGTTTTATTGCCTGGCTTTAATGGTTTTTATTGGTCAAAGCTTTTAGTCCCAGGGCCCAGCAGTTGCAGGGGAGCAGTGAGTGTCTGGTGGCTGTAAGAAGGGTATTAACCTGTCTGCTTTAACTGCCAGCTCCTTCCTCTCCAGGCATCATGTTTGGCAGATCATTTTTCAGTTGTGCCACACAGGCCTGGGTGTGATATTCCTTCTCCCTGGAACAAGTTCTTTAATTAATTTATAGATGGGACACTGAGCAGTTCCGTGTTGTTGCTCACTATTGTTGTCATTACTGTTAAAATAAATTTTGGTTAAGTCTTCATTTTGCCAAGGTTTGGTTTTTTTCGTGGGAGGGTTTGTCCTGCACTGGGTAAAATCTTGCAATGCTGAAGCTCTGAGGGTCACAGGGCTCTGCCCTGCTGTAGGTGGGAGCACAGCAGGACTGCAGGGATGGAGCAGCCACAGGAATTTCTTTTCTTTTCACTGACTTCCAGCTCAGCTTCCAGTTGCTTTCAAAACTTCTTGGAGCCAAGGCAATCCCAGAGTTATCCCATGGCTTGTGTGAACGTGGATTGTGAGGAGACCTCAAAATTTCCAAGGTTCCAACTTCCCAAATTTGGGGCTGTTTGGCCTGGAGAAAACAAGGTTGTCAGGAGACCTCAGAGCACCTTCCAGGAGGAAGCTGGAAAGGGACTTTTCATCAGGAACTGGAGTGCCTGGAGAGGGAAATGGGTTCCCACTGAGGGCAGGCTCAGATGGGAGATTGGGCAGGAATTGTTCCCTGGCAGGGTGGGCAGGCCCTGGCACAGGGTGCCCAGAGAAGCTGTGGCTGCCCCTGGATCCCTGGCAGTGCCCAAGGATGTCCAGCTTGGACACTGGGGCTGGGAGCAGCCTGGCACAGGGGAAGGTGTCCCTGCCCAGGGCAGGGGTGGCACTGGATGGGCTTTGAGGTCCCTCCAAACCCAAACCAGTCTGTGATCCAATCCTCAGGTAATTTTGCCTCTCCTCCAGAGCTGAAGTTCCTCATTCCTGGCTCTGTCCCTCATTCCTGGCTCTGTCCCTCATTCCTGGCTCTGTTCCTCATTCCTGGGTCCCCACTGAACACAAATAAACCCCTGGAGACCCAGCAGTGATGGAAAACCTGAAGAACCATCCCTGGCAGGAGCCCAGGGCAGCTCCTGCGCCTGGAAAACATTGCTGAGGTGAGGAGCAGGGAAGGATTTTCTCATCTTTAGTTTTGTGCCTCCTTTTAGCTCCTGTCAGTCACCTTTATCAACCCAGGGTATTTGTAAGGCACGTCTCACCTCGGGATCTAAACAGCACAGGCCTCCCCTGGAAGACAGCTCAGATAAAAGAACTTTGTGGAATAAGGAAGTGACAGACTGCAGAGTGTCCTCAGACGGGAACTCACTTGGGAGAATGAGCACATCCCACTGCATTTAACTGCTAATATAGAAACTCCATTGTAAATATTTATACTCTAGACTCTATCACGGAGTTTTGGCACTTTGTCCATAAAATCTTGATATTTTGAGACAAGTAGAATTTAATTTTCATGTATTTCATGCAACTATATTTTTAACCAGGTTTTCAACTGAATTGTGAGCTGAACTGCAACAGGAGTAAAGTAAATATTAATGAAAATACATTTGAAATTGTATTTTAATTATTAAGATGTGCTGGAATATTATATATACAGAAATATTCATGGCTAAATTCTAAACTAATACTGCAAGATAAATTTCCAGAGCCTCAATTAGCAGATGACCAGTGGAGGAATTATAGCTTTGGGACAGTAAATGTTTTCCTGTAGGTATGAGGTGTGATGGGTAGAAGCATTTCTGAGAATGTTGCTGGGGTGCCACTGAAATGTTACTTTCTGCAGTACTAAAGTTCATCACCAGAATTCTACTGCTCTTTTACACTTAGCTTGAATTACAGGGAGAAGTATTTCTATTTATCTCTGATAAAATATCTGACAATCCTTTTAGTGGGAACCAGAATTATCCAGAAGATGGAGGTTGCTTTAAGAGGAATATGGTATGGGTGAATTAAAGAACTCTTATCACATTCTAGTGAAAATGTTTAAAAACCCCCCAAATGTTGTGTTTTAACCAGAGGTTCTGGCTCATAGCCCTTAATTGTGCTCAAAGCTGTTCCCAGAAGTGCTGAGCTCTGGATTGATGTGTCTGTAGTGAATATACAAATAAGAAATAGGTGCAATTTATTTAGTTAAAATCTAGAAATTAAAGGAAGGGAAAACAAGTTAGAAATTTCCCAGGTTTGCTGTTATTAGAAAAGCAAAAGCTGTGGGGCTTGGGGGAAGTTTTGTAGTTGCTTACACTGAGCCCATTTCATATTTTTGGGTGTTCTGCAGGTAAAAATGCCAGTCTCAGAGAGAGCTTCAATTTATCCCATCTCATGAGCTCTAAATCTGCAAAGGTGACAAAAATGGCTGTTTCAATGAGCTCTTTCACAGTGTCATGCCAGCCCTAAGATCGAGAGCATCTATTACACATGCACCATGCTCTGAGCAAGTAGGAAACCTGTTCTGATCCTCAAAAAAAGTTCAATATTTTTCATCTGGAGTTGGTTTTCTACTGTCAGCAAAAAAACCAAAACAAAACCAAAAAGCCGACCATGGATGCAGTTGCGTATTTATGAGCAAGTTTTATCTCTAAACAGATTTGTAACTAAAAACAGAAATATCTTTTTATGGGAGACAGCTGGTTGGGAGATTAAAGAAACCCAGCAAGGGAGGGGAGTTCAAATTAACAAACATTCCTAGACAAGGAATGCCTGTAAGCATTAGCAAGCTTTTATCTTGCGACCTAAAAACACATCTAATCTCATCCATGGGGCTGCACGATGGCTCTCACTTGGTCATTTGTGAGAAAGAAATCTTTGAAAAGCCCAGCGTGGAGCCATAACTCTTGGACATCTTTGAGGGTCAGACACACCTTAAAAATCTGTGTCAGCCTGAACAGTTCCAATTATGCCACGAGTTGGGTGTCAAGGAGTGAAACCTCAGAGGGCTTTGCTGGTAGTTTTTGTTGGGACACACTGCTCTGAGTCTTTAGCAGCTCCCCTGAAAGCTTCCAGATCCTGAAGCAGGGCATTGTCATCAGAGATGTTTGTTTTTTTCCAGAGAAAGCAAAATTTTCTCCCTGACGAGGCAAATATCTGAAGATGGGCAGGCAGGAAGCAGCTTGTCCACAGTGTGTGAGGTCAGAATGTCACATCAATAATTTAACCCCTTTTTTTTTGTCACAGGAAACTGTGCAGGACAAGGTGTGTGATGTCCCTGCTGGTACCAAGGTGCCACCTGGGACTGGAGCTCCTCAGCACATTTATAATGGAATCCAGAGAGGCAGCTCTGCAGAACAAGGCCATTGTTCTGTGCTGAGAGGATTTGAATAGCCAGACCTTGAGTTATTTGACAAATCTCGTTGAACTTTCCTCAGAAAATATACAGTAACATGTCAGTTAAAAATAGTTGGAGTATGCCTGTGCATATTGTATTCTGTCTTTGCTTGTTTAAATATTATTATTGGGAATGCTGCCAATTGCTAACAGAACTATTGTTTGTTTTCAAATCAGTATAGTTACATTTGGAATTGTGTTCCTCCTTCAGACTGCCTTGGTTTTTATATGATTTTTCAAGTTTGTCTTATAAGGGCACATCTTCTGCTGGAGGAAGCCAGCTCAGATTTGCTGTCTTCCAATTGCACCAGAACAGAGTCTTATCTATGCTCAGAAAATTCCCAGAAATATTTAGGCCAAGGAGAGAAGCAAAGTACCAGCATTCTTAATACCAACTGCTTTGAAGCCTTTTTTTTCTTTTATTTTTTAAGCTTTACCCGATGCATGAATGTGTTTTTGTGCTGTATCTCATAGCTATTCCCCTAAAAACTGAAGGGTGGAAAATCCTGTCCTCAGTGCAGTTAGTTAAATCCAAGTTTCCCACTATTTTCATCACTTTCTGCTTGACTTGTTTACGAACCCCAAGTTTGCTCAGAAAGAATGCAGAGAATAAGAGAGATTAAAATTAACTCTGACCATTAATGTGATTGAAAGGAGAAGAATGGCCAGGATGGGACATTTTTTATGTCACAGGGAAGAACTTGGAGAAAACTCTGAAGGAAATTTGTATTTGTGCTTGACCCCAGCTCCCTCAAAGAGCCTCTGAGTGCTGATATTTGGCCATAAAAGGGGCTCAGTGCAGGGGGTGCAGGTGGAGATGGACAGAAATGAGTTGAGACATTTCAGTTCCCTGATTTCTTGTCTCTGTTTCACTTCTGTGATGCTATTTCACCTCCACTCAGATTCCAGGTTCTACATGGAGGATGATTTATGCCTGACATCCATATTTCTCTTTGAAAACTTGCAAAATCAAATCTCCCTAAAAAATATCAGAGCTAATTTGGGTGTTGTCCTGAACACAAAGAGGCCCTGGGCCATTTCTGGTTACTGCCTTTTAGTCAGAACAATAAACTGTGTGACTGGTGAAGAACATGCAAATTAAATCTTAAAGGGGAACAGTTGTAAAATCCTTAAACTGTGTGTTAGAGAATCAGAGATCCAATGGAGATTTTTTTGTTTGAGGTTTTTTGGGAAATTTTTTTGTTTGGTTCTTTTTTTGTTTGTTTGCATTACTCTTTTAAAGCAAGATATTAAAAATTATTTCACTACTTAGACATATTTTAAGGATATCTTGTTCCCTGCAGGATTGGGACTTAAACATTTTAGGGGTTAAATATGGAATTTTAGGGCTGTTCTATTTGCTTTTTAAAGTGGATTGAGTGCAGGTGCCTGTAGCAATTTATGCTTTCACCTTCCCTGTTGTAATTATGTACATACATTACCAAATCAGAATCCTGCCTCTGAAAATCTGTTTCTTTCAGGGCTTTGTGAGAGTATCATCAGTTTAGATCTTTCTCACACATGTTCCTGATTATATCCTAAAGAGGAAACATTTTTCAAATTCATGAGATGAAAAAAAAAGGGGAAACTGTATCTGATTCTTGAACCCAAGAAAGTAACATGAGAATCCTTCTATTTTGACTGGAATTCTTCCTTCATTATGTGCAATTCTAATCTAGAACACATTTTTATTGCCCTCAAAGTGACATTCTTTCAGCATGTGCTTGGGTGGAGAGCTGCAAAAAGACTCAAATACATTCTGAGAGCACAAGGGGGGTTTTGCATAAAAATAGTATTGGTGATTATCTATTCCATATATTGATGCTGGGAATATTGCCCTTTCCCTACTCCTTTCTGTCAGTTTGCCAGCCATTAAAACTGGGGTGGAAGGGATCCATGCATTGTTTGATGCATTTGTCTGCTGTACATTCACTGGATATTTAGAAATCAGATTTGTTGGTTTGGTGGTTTCTTTCTGGGTTTTGTTTTGTTGATTTGATTTCTTTCATTTTATTTATGCCACATTAAGTAATCTCGGCAAGTCACATCTTAGAGATTTCTGCAGACAACACATAAATCCTGGTTTTATTAACTCTAAGAACTCACCTTGAATGCATCCTGGTGCATTCTTTTGTTCAGAAGTAAAGAGGTTTTGGATTGGAAAAAAGTCAAAATGGGTTATTTTTCATAAAAAGACATAAACTAAACCTTTCTCTTTGAGCAGCATTCACTTTTTCAGTGTGAATGGCCTCTGACTGACTACTCCAGACCAACCCTTTGTTGGAATATTAACTCTGAAAATATCAGCCATAAAGACATGAGGGAGTATATATAATATGTATTTAAACATATTATATATTTTTTAAAAATTAATAGACCTCTTTTGCCATCCTGTTTCTTCTCCATTAAAAAAAAAAAAAAGAAAATCAATTGGGGAACAATGACAAAGGGGAGTGCAGGAGCACATGAAGGAAATTCCTGCTGCAGCACAGGCATTTATGGAGATGTGTGTGTACAGAGCTCAGAGAGCAAGTAATCAGAAAGTGTTTTTAATTTCAGGATTGGCTGGAACCATTAGATGATCTGTTTGACCTTTCATGTGCAATAACTCTTGCCCTTTTCCCTGTCTGTGCTGGGCCCATGATGTGAGGCAGGAACACTTGAATGAGAGCAGCACCTCGATGGGAGAGGATGGAGGAGCCATCCCTTAATTACTGCTGTGTTCAATTAGCCAGCACACACACGTGCCTGATTTGTCTGCTTTCAGCATGGTTTGTGCCAGGTATGGTCAGGATTTCCCCAGGTAAATTTCTCTAAGTTCACCATATTTGTCCAAGGATTTAACACCATTCCCCTGTGAAAAACATCATTTGTTCTGTCACATCCCCCATTTGTCACTGGCAGTCCCCATTGTCACCGTGGCATGAA
Organism: Drymodes brunneopygia; assembly: GCA_013400955.1. Classification (NCBI taxonomy): domain Eukaryota; kingdom Metazoa; phylum Chordata; class Aves; order Passeriformes; family Petroicidae; genus Drymodes; species Drymodes brunneopygia. The sequence continues at coordinate 150,715 of VZTZ01048628.1, read as the reverse complement.
GGAACAGTTGGTTGGGGCAGTTCTAGCCACAAACCAACCCCTAAATTCCAGAGTTGCTGCCCTGTTTCCCTGTCTTTGTGCAGGGGCTGGTCAGGATAAAGTTTCCCTGATCCCCTCCTTGTGCTCCTCTGGGGCTCACGGTGTTTTCAGCAAGCACAGTCAGCTTAATTTAATTTCCTAATGGCGTTCCTGTGAGTGAAATTCATGGATTTCCTTAAAATGAAGAGCCAGCAGAAAGACTCTTATTTAATTCCAGTTTGATTTCTCTGCAGCTTGTTTTAAATGTTAATGTTAATATCTTTAATGCTTTCCGGCGTTTTTGCTGCTACTTTCTTAGCAGCCATAATACTTAAAGTTATTAATTCTGTTAAGGTGATGTTTATACTCTGCAGAACTGAAATCATAAAAGTCCCTGGTAATAGGTACTATAATAGGATATCCAGAATTACAACCAAACCGAGCAGTAGCTGTGTAATTTTTCAATTTAAGCTCGTACTTCTTCCCCTTTCTGGCAGGGCCACATCAGCACCAGTGTTCTGGTACCTTCGTGTCACCTTATCAGTGAGAAGCCCAAGGACTTTAAAGAAATTCTTATTTATTTGTTGAAGGATAGAGTGGACTGAAGAGTTGCTGTCATACAACCAGCTCTACACAAATCTAAAATAAGTCATTGGCAGCAAGATGGAATTAAGCTGAGGGTCTCACTGCCTGGCACTGAAGTGGTTTTCAAATTTTGGGAAATAATTAGTACCAAAAGAAAGCAATTCAAAAGGCAGAGAATATATCCTTATCATGCTGGAAACATTAAGAAGTGATGCTAAAAAGAAGAAAACCTCCTGAGATTAATGCCAAAAGCAAGAAGATTATAGAGCACACTATAAAATTATTGCTGCTGCGCAGTGCTTACTTTAATGATTAGCTGAAGGTTAAATAAGAGTAGTAGTAAAGTAGAAAGAAGGAAAGAAGAAAAAGAAGCTGAGACAAAGATGAAAAGATAGTGGAATTATCTTATTGATAGTCTGGGTCAATTATTTTTCCCCAGGAGAGTTTATGAGACATCTTGTCATTGTCCATAATTATTTCCTGCTACTGCAAGTTTCCCTCTCCTCTCACAGCCAGTTCTCCATCTACAACATGCAATCCCACTCATGTCTCTGTGGTACCCTTCATTCGAGGCATAACAAAATGGAAACATTTTATTTTTGCATGGCACTCCCATTGCTGTTACTGAAGTTATTATTTCCATTGTTACTGAATTCAGTGCAGTGAATTTCCCAGCTGGGAGCACTGTCCCACCCAGCAGAAGTCCCAGGTGTGTAAGCTGAGGATGGTTTGGGGTTGGATTGGTCAATGCTGCTGAATTGTGGTGAGCAAGTCAATGCGAGCACATCCCAGACTGACAAGGGATTTTAAAGAGAATGTTTAAACCAAACATTTCTTCACTGGGTGTTTGAGTGTGTTCTGGTGGATATTTTAGTCCATATAAATCCCTTAGTGCTGTCAGAGTTTGAGGAGTTCTTTGGCTTCCTTTGGGGAATCTGTGCTAAGACTTTAACGAGCACAAACTCTCAAGATCACGACTTGTGGGGCTGTTTATTCTCATAGATGAGTCTTTTTATACAAGAGATTTCAGAGGAGGAACGTGGCCATGGCCCAGCTTTTCCAGCTCTGTGTAGCTCAGGTCCCAGCGTGGCCTGGCCAAAAGCATGGAGGAAAAATGAAATTCTGTAACCCTGGATAAGTGACTTAAACTTATCTGGTTTGGAAGAAGGATTTCAGCTGAAATGGGATTAACATTTCAAGGTGAAGATAAGTTCCTTCAGGATTCCTGAAGCAGAAGAATTTCATGTAGATCAGGTCACAAAAGCCAAAACAGAGCCCGGTGTCCCCACCTTTTGTGCTATGGAGAGCTTAGTAAATGTTAGAACAAAAAGAATAGTGGCTGTGTAAGAATTTATCCCAAAATCCTGTGAAACACTGACAGAAAAAAATGCTAGAAGGAGCTGGTGTTTATTTCTGCATTCCACACCACATTATTTTTATTCTCCACGTAGGGAAAACCAGCACAGACATGATTGTGTGATTTACTAATGCAGATCATTAATTCTGCTGGCCTTGACCTATTGGAGTGTTTGACTTTAAACATTATCCAAATGTAATCTTGCAATGTTCAAAGCATCTGTGGGGGAAAGCAGAGCCTGCTGTGCTGCCAGGAGATGTTGGAGTGTGTGAAAGTGGGGAGAGCCTGGTAGGGTGGGGTTAGTGCTGCTCCACAGCCCCCCAAAACCTTCCCCAAGGATCAGGAGTGAACTCCAACAGGAATGAACCCTATCCAGTGTTTTCTGAGACAAAGGAGCAATTTCAGCCACTCATGTAGGGCTCTAAAGGTATAGGAAGAGCTCCAAATCTTCCACAGGCTCCATATTTCCATGGAATGTAACAGCTGGGAATATATATTCCTGCAAATTTCTATTGGCTAAGTGACCATGATACCTAAAAATCAAACAGAAAGTGCATTCTGATGTGTTTAATTTAACAGTAAATATAAACTCTAGTTTAAAAGCAAATTTTTTGTTTCAAAGTGATAGTTCAAGCTGAACCAGAACAAAACAGGCCCTGGGAGTCCTTAAACAATATTTCCTGTATCTCCAGATGGTTGTGCTAAATGATACAAATAATCACGTTAACCTGCTCACTAAGTCATCACTGCCAGGGGATGCTGCAGTGATTAAACACTGAACTGCCTTCTCATGTTTTGCTTTTACAAATCCAGTGAGTTTTGGTGCAATTTACTCAGAATATTCTGGGGGAGTTTTTTTTTCCTTACTTGAGGTTTGAGGCGGGTGTTTTTGCTTTGTGCTTGAAGTGTTCTACCTGAAATATTTTTCTTTCATCTAACAGGAAGATGGGGGCTAGTTACAGTGCCTTGGAAAATTGCCTACTTTTAAGATGAATGGCAATTAGCACCTTTTTGTTTCAGGATTTTTGTAATATCTCTCTTCTTTCACCTTTGTGCATTGCCTTGTAGCTATTATTCTCTGCTGTTTTTTACTGTATTTGATGTCTTACCTGGGTTTCTTCTCTTTTGTGATTCAAGTGTTTATGGTTTCTGTAGGTCACTTCAATGTTATATTCCCGCTGGATTCTTTCAGGCAGGCTGGGCTTTGAACAGAAGCAGAAAAATGCAGCTTCCCCCTCTACCTTTAGATTGTTTTCTAGGGCTTCCTGGACAGTGTTTCAGATGTCTCTAAGTTTTATTGGAGGATCAACACTTAATTTTTTTATAATCATGTTGTGAACTGGAGAGGAACAAGGATCAACACAGAAAGAACCAGAACATTTCTCTTTGCCAGGGGCAAAAATGCAAACGAGTTGAGTTGTGACTTGAAGAACAGCAGCACAGAGGGAGAAATTGAAGCAGGGGAAGGATCCAAAGGAGCAGTCAGGGAGGGCAAACAGTGCTCCAAGCCACATTATTTCCCCTGTGAACCCAGTGGCCTTTCCAGGGAGACCTGGTAGCCTGCAAGCCAGGAAGCCACTGCTGGTTCTGATTCCTGGTTGCAAAGATGGGAATTACAAGCAGCTGTTGAGTTGGGACCTGAGGCAGAGCTTCCCAAACGTGGTGGTGTGCTCTCCTCTGATCCTGAGCTCTTCAGTGTGTCCCAGGTGTGTGCACTGATCTCGTGGGTGGGGAGCAGAGCTGGCACTGCAGGGCTGGGGATTGATCCATTCCCTCATTTGCCCTGATTTGAGGGAAGCAGGGTGTGGACTGATTTTAGGAGTGTGTGGTAATTTGAAAGCAAATCAGTGAGAGACTCAAAGACAGAACTACAATTTAATGGAAGAATTAAAATAAATGCAATAGTACAAAACCACTGACAGAGTCAGAATACAACCTGACACCCTGTTGGTCAGGGTGTTGGTAGCAGTCCCATTAGATGGTGGCTGCAGTCCTCTGGCAGTGACAGATGTGGCTCTGTTGGAGCAGGGATCCTGTGGAAAGGTGCAGTTCTCCTCTGAAGGTCCAGGGGTGGTGTAGAAGGGTCTGCTCTTCCTCTGGGAATCCAGTGGGAAAGCTGCCTTGTGGTGTTTCAAATTCCAGATGATATCCAGCTAGGGATGCTTGGGGGGAGCATCTCACAATGGGAATGGTGTGATTTATCAGTGGGACTCCATGGCCCATGAACAGAAGACATCCCCTGTAGCCATTAGGGACAGCAAAGAGCAGTGCCCCACCTGGCTCCACCAGCTGGCCCATTAGAATTCCTGCCCTGGGGCCATCAGGGATGAGCCAGGAACACTGCCCCACCTGCCCCTGGAGATGATGATAGAATACAGACCATTGTAACCTAAGACAGAGGGTTTAAATTCTTGCATGGTCTTTGGGAATCATTTTTATAAAGCTTTCTCCCAGTGTCTCCCTTGGGCAGGCCCTTCAGCAATCCAGCAGAGGCAGATTGTGGCAGACAGGTGTCTGTCTGTGCTGTGGAGCTGTGACACTGAATGACCCCAGGAGCACAATCCTTGATTTCCTGCATCTGAGGGGTTTAGGACTGTGACCAGCACTCAGCAGACAGGATTAGCACCGTGCTGATCAGCCCTCAGGACGGGGAGCAGCTCTGCCCAGTTTGCTCTGCAGGGTCAGGAGGATGGACAGTGTCCCCACCCTTTGTTCATGGCTCAGGTGTCCCTTGGTCACCCCAAACCTTCCTCTGCTGACATGGCAATGCTGATCATTACTTCCCAAGCCATCAGGAAAAATTAAAAGCAAAAGAAACTGCTCCCAAACTACTCTGATGTTCTATTAAAAGTAACAATCCTGTCGGTTTCCAGCGTGCTCTTACGGAAAGCTCTGCTGTATATCTGATATGTTGTTTCCACAAAGAATTACTGACACCTTGAACATTATCAGGGCAAAATGAACCCATCATTCCTTAGAGGAATTTACATCAAAATGAAGCTCTTCCACCCCCCTATTGTAAGTACTACAGTAATCCTCTCTTTCTGCTCCCTTGGCTTTTTAAGCCTTTTTTAAAGAGTTGTACAATACAATACACTTGATTTAAATAAACTGTTTCTTGATAAAAACAAGGAGCCTGGTGGAGCTGTTCTGTAACTGTGTGATGTCAGAAATAATGGGCAGAATATCCTGCACATGAAAACTGGCACAGCTCCATTAACTTCAGAACAGTTCTGTGAGTTAACAGCAGAATTAACAGCCAGAGGTTAATTTGGGACAGGCCCAGCAGGTCACTGGTCAGCTGCTGAAGTTTGCAGACTGGTTTGGGTTTAACTGGAGAAAGACAAGGACAGCTTGATCCTCTCCAAGCAGGAACAAATTCCTTCTGCAGCAATCAATGGAAGTTACTTTTTTTCCAGGAGACTTCCAAAATCTTTAATAGACATATTTTCTCTCTGCCCCAAAACTGCAACAAACAAATGCAAAACAATTCAAGAGAGAAACAAAATAGAAAGGAGAAGTTAATTATGATTTATAAATGTATTCACTTGTTGAATATTCTAATGAACCAAAGCAGGAATTTAATTTCAGGGCAATTAAACTGAGGTGTGTTGCAAAAACCAGCACCTCTGGAAAGAAAGTAACATCTGTCAGATCATGGCTTAAAATCAATAAAAAATGCAACCTTTTAACCATTGATGTCATGTGCTTACTTGTAGATAAGTGAGTGAAAGTGAGAGATTACCAGCACGGCATAGCTGAACCTTGTGAGGAATCATTCATATTTCATCCCAAAACCAGCAGTGGCAAAAGGCAGAGCGTGGGCACGTGGGGGCTCCTGCAAAGCTCCCCACAAATTCCTGTGCCTGGGCAGAGGCTGGCTCTGGAAATCCTGCTGCTGTGTCAGGGGATGAGCTGCTGGTGATGTAGGGAGCCACAATCTCTCCTTCAACAGCAGCACAGCCCTGCTATTTGAATGCCACAGATGGCAAAGTGAGTGTGCTGCTGCCTAGAATGGCAACAAAATCCTCAATTCTCAGCTAATAGTGAGGAAATTTTGGAGGTGTTCAATGTAACTGTGAAGTTAAACCACTTACTGTATTCAGGGGGATGTTAAAATAAAAATAATAATATATTAAAATAATGAAAATAAATTAAAAAGAAATTAACTTTCCCTTTTGTGCATTATGCATTTGCATATATTTTGATTTTGGCACTCTGTGCAGTATTCTTTAGAACAGCAGTTGCGTGAGCACAAAAGAGACATAATTTGTATGGTGTCCTGCAGGAGAGGAGCTCTGGAATTGTGTGCCCAGTGTCCCAGAGGAGAGGAGCTCTGGAATTGTGTGCCCAGTGTCCTGTAGGAGAGGAGCTCTGGAATTGTGTGCCCAGTGTCCTGCAGGAGAGGGGCTCTGGAACTGTGTGCCCAGTGTCCCAGAGGAGAGGAGCTCTGGAATTGTGTGCCCAGTGTCCCAGAGGAGAGGAGCTCTGGAATTGTGTGCCCAGTGTCCTGCAGGAGAGGGGCTCTGGAACTGTGTGCCCAGTGTCCCAGAGGAGAGGAGCTCTGGAATTGTGTGCCCAGTGTCCCAGAGGAGAGGAGCTCTGGAATTGTGTGCCCAGTGTCCTGCAGGAGAGGGGCTCTGGAACTGTGTGCCCAGTGTCCCAGAGGAGAGGAGCTCTGGAATTGTGTGCCCAGTGTCCCAGAGGAGAGGAGCTCTGGAATTGTGTGCCCAGTGTCCTGCAGGAGAGGGGCTCTGGAACTGTGTGCCCAGTGTCCCAGAGGAGAGGAGCTCTGGAATTGTGTGCCCAGTGTCCCAGAGGAGAGGAGCTCTGGAATTGTGTGCCCAGTGTCCTGTAGGAGAGGAGCTCTGGAATTGTGTGCCCAGTGTCCTGCAGGAGAGGGGCTCTGGAACTGTGTGCCCAGTGTCCCAGAGGAGAGGAGCTCTGGAATTGTGTGCCCAGTGTCCCAGAGGAGAGGAGCTCTGGAATTGTGTGCCCAGTGTCCTGCAGGAGAGGAGCTCCAGAGCTGGAGTTCCTGCCCATGGAGGTGGGCACTGAATCAGTGCCTGCACCCTGCTAGGCTCTAATTCAGATCCAATTCTCTGTCTAGCAATGACATCTTGGGGCTGAGGATGAAGGACAAATTCCTGACAGTTTTCCTCCCTGGATACAGGTTTGGATCTGAGGCCAGCAGCAGCTTCCTGCTGGAATAAGGAGGATTAAAATCCGGGATGAATTGCTGTGGAAAGTGCCCTTTCCGGAGGGGCAGTGTTTGATGGCAATGATAACAGCCCTCTGGATTATCATGGTGATACTCTCAGTGCCTTTGGCACCTTTCATCTCAGGGTTTCAAAGTGTTTTACAAACGTAATGAATCAGCCCTCGTGTGAAGGGGGTGAATGACAAGTCTCATTAGAACTGCTTTGTTTTGGAGGCCAAGTTTTAGCATTTTTGTTTAATGGAGTTATGGCAGTTTGTTTGTTGAGATGCATAAGTTTTTAATACATTGGCAAGCCTGTAGATTCATTAGATAAAATTTAATTTAAATTAGTTATTCTTCCCTTTCCTTGATGTCAATCATCATTCTGTAGATGAAAATGGCTGGGAAATCTTAGACTTGCAAATTTTGTTTCCACTTGCCTCTGCCAGTATTCCAAAATATTTCAAAAAGTACATTGGAAACATTTCTTTCTTTGGACAAAATGTCTTCATCTTTAGAAAGATGTGTAACTCTGAGAGTTGTAGAACCACAGAATGGTTTGAGTTGGAAGGGACCTTAAAATTCATCCCATCCCACCCCTGCCCTGGGCAGGGACACCTTCCCCTGTGCCAGGCTGCTCCCAGCCCCAGTGTCCAACCTGGACATCCTTGGGCACTGCCAGGGATCCAGGGGCAGCCACAGCTTCTCTGGGCACCCTGTGCCAGGGCCTGCCCACCCTGCCAGGGAACAATTCCTGCCCAATCTCCCACCTAAACTTCCCCTCTTTCAGTTTCTCTTCCATGCACTGAGATATTTTCTCTTCCCAGATCTCAGCCACCACCAGCACACTCAGCTCATCCCTGTATTTAATGGCTGTTCTGGGTTTTGCCCAGGAAATGCCTATTTCTGCCATTGGGGAAAGCTCTCTTTTTGCCATATGAATCAATTCTTTTTTTTCTGAGTGCCCCTCATGGATATTACAACCCAATGCAGTGCTTTTGTTTCTGTGGAAGAACCATACTGTGTAGTTATGAACAACATTAATACTCAAATTGCCCTCTCATTTTTTCACATTTCTATAATTTTCTTGTCATAGAGCCATTTATAACCACAGATTATCTAAGCCCCTCTCTTTGCCATTTGGGTGCACAGGTTCTGAAGGAGCTGCTTTCAAGGAATATCATTGCAATCCAGCACTGTGACCCTCGATGAGCTTTTCCTGTTAATTCCATCCCAAAAATGCACAATGGAGTGATGGCCTCGTTATCTTGAACATGGCAGTGCTTTTGATAGACCCTCCCTCTGCCACCTCCATCACTCCTCAGCTGCCCCATAATCTGCTCCATGAACAGGGTGACATTTGTGCTCAGACTTGATCATATCTTCAGAAATGTTTGGTTTTACACATTTTAGCTGCTGCCTTTTCACATTCCGTTGCCTTTTAGTTGTTTAATATGTATGGAGATAGGTAAAAATAGGCTGTTCTTTTTTTTTTCTGGGAGTATGTAAATTATAAAAATATATTTATGCTGGGTACATTAGCATGGGAACCTCTCCATAAGATCCTGGGGAACAAAGGTCATGGAAGTACTTTATTATCAAACCAGTGAACTTCATAATTTACAAGTTCACTGGAATATTTCTGTGCATGTCATTATCATATTACTTGTTACCCACATTTATAGGTGTTCCCATAAAACTTATTTAAACTGGGAACTGATTTTTTCCCTATTTGTTCACTCAATGAAATGATTTAAACTTTTTTCTGTTTGAAATAAATCTCCCAAAATGTATTTACAGTTAAACTAAATGCTCTATTCTGCTCAAAGACATTTTTTAACATTCAGAGTTGAGAAATTTAACTACATTTCATTTTCGTTTACATTTATAAGTAAGATTTTCACATATTTTGTTTAAAATATATGGAAACAACGTTTTGACTTTTCTAAAATGCTTCCCTTCTTTGTTTGTCTCAAACCCATTTGCACACTGGATTTAATGGAAATTTACCAATAATTTGTTGTTAAAACTTCAGTTTAATATTTTGACTAACAACAAAGAAAACTTCAAGTAAATCTATTATGGAAATGAACAATTTAAACAGCAGCTGATAAAAGGACATGCAAATCCGGGCCCAAATTGCACAAGGCACTGGATATTTTGTGCTGAAAAGAAACAGCCCTGCTGTTAATTGGGGTTTTAATTGGAAAAGCTGAAGTGCCAAATGCTTTGAGAGGTGCCACGGGGGCTGTTTGATTTGGGACAGGGAGGTGAAATGCATGGCTAGAACTGCAAATAATGCAGAAATAATGGCATTTAATGGATTACTCAGGAATGTCATCTGGGATGTGCTTCAGTACCTGCCATACTCTTGCTGGGATTTTTATGATAATGAATGGAAAACTCCATTTTCTATTTCCTAGTGGCAGATTTATTACTAAAGAATGAAGTTATGTTGACATCTGAATTCTTCCTTTGGTCTTTTACAACAGGCTCTGCCCCCTTTTTGTCTGATTTCGGGCTGTAATTGCTCTGGGCAATAAAATTAAGCTATTTTACTTGTACGTGTATTTCAGTTCCATTTTATTTCAGAAAAAGTGCTACGTAGTTGTATAAAATTTGAACGAGGTCACTGTTGCATCATAAAACACCAACAATAAAAAATCACTTATGAATTGGAGAAGATGCTCTCTTTAAGGATTTTTCTCAGCCAGATTTAAGGCCAGAAGAATTCGGAGACTTCTTCAAATTAGCCCATTATATAATGTTTCATGTTTAATGTATCATGTCTGTATGTAGTTTAGATTATTTAAAATGATTCTCTTGGTATCTTTAAAATCTGCATACTTTAGTTACTACAGCACATCCCTGAAGAGGATGATTTACAGTGCTTGATATTCAGGGTTAAAGGTACAAAAAAATTTGTATGTCTGCTTTGTGGGTGTTTTATTCAATTCTTTGGTGTACAGAACCATTACAGTTGGGCTCAAAAAGCATCTGTAGATTTGCTCAAGTTGATTTCTAGTTTGTACATGTGTGCATAAGGAAAGTTAAAGGACACAATTTAAAGGGCACAATTTAAAGGACACAATTTAAATGATACAATTTAAATGACACAATTTAAAGGACACAATGCTCAGAATTGCACACACAGTTTGGGAGTGGAGCATTAATTTCAGTTTATATCTCTTACCCACAGACCAGCACCAAACCAGGCCTCACTGTTTGTTTATCAGTTCTTTGGGATTCTCATTTATCCGGGAAAATTTATCACCCAAGCCCATGACTTTCAAAGCATCACAAGATGGATATTGTGTCCTCTTATGGCAGATGAGAAATTAATTTGAGTGAAATGAAACTCATCCTCTGTTTCAAGAACTGCAGATTGGATTGTTGCACTCCTCTCACTGGTGCTCTCAGAGCTCCCTGCAAATTGCAGCTGCAGACACCCAGGAGCACAGGCCTCCAGACAAAAATTAGTTTTTCCATTAAATTCTGTAGAAATCCTGTTTAATGAATGAGGAAAAGCAAGATGAGGCATCAAGATTGAAATCAACACTCAGAGATGGAAATGCTGAATATTAGTCTTGTTCCTGGGAAAAAGCAAAAAAGTATTTCAAAGTTTTCTGAGTTACCTCAGCACGAGTCTGTCTTGAACAGGAGTCAGGCATCTGAAGGATATCAAATATATCTGTGCTTTAAACCTAGACTCAAAGTTTTATTGAATAAGTGACCAGAGCATAAACCCATCCAATATGTAAATAAAATGAACCCAGGAACTCCCCTGTGCTCCCAGGAATGCTCTCAGCGCTCCCTTCCCTCACTTCTTCCCTTGCTCTGTTACACTCTCCCAGGATGTTCAGCTCCTCTGCCAACTTCCAGGTCCTTAAAACAGGTTCTTTTGGCAACTGCAAATGCTCTTATCAGCAACAGCATTTGAAATTTATCCAACTCTCAGACAGTTGTAAAATCTTGCAAATTGAAAATCCTTGGATCTCCTGGGAAATCGCTGTTTAAGATCATGTTTAATCTCCTTTTAATATCCTCTCAGCAGTTTGATCCTGATCCTGCAGTGATGTAAATTCAAAGTAACTCTCCTGAAGTCAATGTAAAATCTAAGTAAGCCAATGGTGTTATTTGGGATTTATGGCATGAGAACAGACTCTGGCATGGCTTCCTTCTGTTTTAGCTCATTGAAGGAGCAAGTGGGGAAGGCTCTGAATCTTGTGCTCCTGTTTCTTCTTCTTCGCCAGCCAAAAGGTTTGTTTGCTTTTATTCAGCCTGACCTGAGGACTTGTGACATTAATAATTAATCTATTATGTTCTCTAACTTCTTTGCCTCATTTTTTTGCCTCTTCATTTTGCAATTCTCCTACAGAGTCTTTGTCAGTTAACTTTTCTACAGAACAGATACTGAAATGGTACAGGGATAGTATTAATTTAATTGCCTGATTCACTGCAATGAAAGAAAAATAATTTCTCTTTTCACTGCATGATCAGGGGCTTCAAACATTCAGGCATATTTTTCTAAGCTTGGTTTTGTTGGACAATTGGAACCATCATTATTATTAATTTTGTTATTACAATTAAAAGTCAAAAATGTCCCAAGATCCAGGCTTTAAGTGTGTAACCGTGTAACTCTTGGGGACATAGGAGTGTCATTTAACAATATTGTTCTTAAATTCTTTGTTTCTGGTATTCTTGAACCAAAATTTTCAAAAACTATGTTTTACCGTGAGTAACAGTCCAATTAGATCTTCAAAACAATGCCAAGCTGCATAATCAAACTAAAAAAAGCCAAAGAAACATGTAGACCTGTAATGTAGTTCTGTGTTCCTTATTATGACACCGTAAAAGTCATAGGGTGGTAGAATGGTTTGAGTTNACAGGGGCACAATTTCCCCCTGCCACGCTGGGGCTCAGCCCAGGGCGCGCTGCCAGATCCATGATTTTATTAGAGAATTCTGGCTGCACCTACATTGAAATAATGGACTTCAAAAAGCTGAGGAAAGTAGGTGCTGGCTCATTTTAACATCTTGTTGGGATGTTCTTGACACTAGGACAGCATTTTGGTCCCTTCAGGTCAGGTGTGGAACTCTGAGCAGGCAGCAATGGCAGAGTACATCCACTGCATTCTGAAATGCTGCAGGAGGCCACCCCTTTCCAAGAAGATGCCTGGGAAAGCTGAGAAGAGTCAGAGTAATCAATATTTCCCTAAAAGCAGAAGCCACTACAGAGAACCTCTTAGAGGTTTCTGCATGGGAGAGCATTGCAGGTGCTGCTTTCCATGGAAATGAGTTCATCTAGATGCTAAACAGTTTAGTGAGGGCTCCTTGCACATTCCTACACAGCAGCGGTGGAAAATGTAGAAAGATGAGGCTTTCTCTGAGTAGGTCTTATGGAAATGAAAGCATTTTCCATGGATTAAGGGCTCTGCAGATCCAGAACATATGTAATTTTCTCCAATGCTCCTAGGAAAGAGCCATTCAGCTGTGTGAAATTGTATGAAATGCTCCTGTGAAGCATTGCTTTGTGTTGTATAACCTGCACAGAGGCCCAAGAGGCCCAGGCCATGTGGAAATTCCCATTTGTTTCTCTTTTAAACACATAGTTTTGCTTCCTTTGTTGATTAAATTAGCAGGAATGGCAGACTGGATTTTCAGATGGAAGGTGTTTCTCTCCTGGTTGTATTTGAGTGTGGCAGCACAGTCTGGGCATGTTTTTCACGATTTCTTAGCACCCGCAATATTTCACTTGGAAAAAAAAAAAAACAACCCTGACATTGTTTGATGCATTAAGCATCTGTGTTAATCTGCCTCCTGGTTTTGAAAAATGGAAGGCAAACAACAGCAACACATCTCCTCAGTGGAATCGACAGAAGATTTGTAGAGTTTGGTTTTTTCCTTAAAAACTAAAAAACATCACCACATATACAGAACAAATAACCAAAATCAGCAAATGACCAAGCAACAGAAATGCATTCCCATGATTTCGCAGAGATTCTTAGATGATCTATCTAGGTGGGAATTAAAGATAAATAGATGGCTGAGCTTCCTGCCTGTCATTTTCAGGCACCATTTCTCTGAGTGGGATTTATGACCCCTGACTTGCTTGTACGTGGAACTAAAAATGCTATTCAATATTTCATTTGTATTATTGGAAAATAGAGGAAAAAAAATCAGCAGGCTCTTCAAATAATTATCTGGGCTCAAGCAAAATGACACCATATTAGACACAGGATTTTTAAGAAAGATTGCTGGGTGTGATCAATGAGATTTTAAACCCTGTGGCAGATTTATAGTAAAGAGGTGTCATTTCATTCTTTTTAACAAGTTTAATAACTGAGATTGTTTTCTTGTTTTGTGATTGAGTATTGTGTGAATCATCTGATCTTTTCAGTTGTGACTCATCTGACAAACTCCAAAGTCTGTTATATTTTTATCTCCTGATAAAATCAATAATAAAGAATTATAATCTTGTGGACTTTAAATAGTGAAGTGAACATATTTATTTTTATAACTTTTTTACTCCATTGAAGCCGCAGAGGTTTATTCAGTAGCAGATAGATGTGACTGCAGTGACAGCATGTGATTTATGGATAAAACTTTATAATTTTGCCATTATTTTGCTAGTTATGCACAATTTATAGCTGTTTGCTGAACTCAGGAGTGGCTGGTCTCTCAGATCATGGCTCTTCATGTACAGACATGAAAATGCCTTTGACTGTGGCCTTGTGTGGAGAGATAAGCAGCTCCTGGTGCCTGGAATAGCGAGGGGACAGGGACAAAAATCACCAGGAACAATCTGAAACACTCGGGGCGCACGCTGGGCGAGATTGGCGATCTCAAGCTGAGGGCATTAAATGAAGGAAGATCTTTGTGCTGGATAAGCATGACTGCCTGGTGCTCATCAGCACAGGAGGCTGAGCAGGGAGATTGCAGGGACAGCTCTCTCCTTTCAATCTTCCACAGCCAGGGCTGCTCACAAACCAGTGCTGGCTGTGCCCCCCACACACAGGAGAATATTCCCAGCACAAGGGCATGCTAACAAATCAAATGGGATTGCTGCAGACAAACCAGGAAGCTCGTGAAGATGATACGTTTTTCCCTAGATTTTGGATGAAATAGAATCATTAATTGTGCACAGAATAACTGACACTCAGGCCTGGAATGAACAGACATGATTATTAGCAGCTATTTAGCTGTGCAGTATCTCACTGGCAGATGATGTGTGTACAAGCTGTGCATGCTCTCTAGGAAGATGCAGTGGGTTTTTTTTAACTTGTTTTCTAACAAGATAAATTAATAAGCTATCAGTTGACTACATTAGAGGAATATATTTGGAGGTGTCATCCTGCTTGGCAGCCTGTGCAGACGGTGCCCTGCACATGGCTGGAACCACAGAACCTTGGAATTATGGAATATCCTGGGTTGGAAGGGACCCACAAGGATCATTTGTCCCTGCACTGCTGACTCAGATCCACCTGGCCATCCACCAGGACCCCCAGCCTTTCATTCCCAATCTGTCCCTTATTGTGTGTTCATACACATTAAAAAAATGCATTTCTTTCTTTTAATGCGCAGCGTCAGAAATAAATGAGCCTCAAGTTCCTAACTAAATAATACCTCATCTAAATGAGAAATTTAATTTTAGTGTCTGCATTTCTAAAGAACTTATTAGCAGAAGACATTGATACATTAAAAAGTTTCTGAGGTCGGTGTGACTCACCCATGCAGGCCTTTTCCCCACCCTGGATTCTTTGTGCTGTAATTTTTGGATACTGGGTTGAAGCTATAAATAGTCCATGGTTGTGACTCTACATTGGTCAGCAGCCCCTTTGTATAGAGCATTTTTTAATTGCTGTCCTTATAAATAACATTCCCTGTGATAATCCACTTCAGTGGGGTGAAAATCAGGCTTGATCCCTGCCTGGGCCAAGGGTGTAACTCAAGGCAACCCAAAGTGTCCCAGTGCTCCTGGAGACCTCCCAGGCTCGAGAGAGCCCCTGAGGACAGAACAGCTGAGCAGCCCAGCCTTGCCTGGCCTTCACTGGCTCACAGCAGAGCTGAGGAAATGGGCTGGTGGCCAGAATGCTGCTGCATTCACATCAGTTACTCTCCACGTCATAAAACTGAATAAAACAGGCTCTAAAGAGTCAGAGGATTGCACGAGGGTGAGATGATCTCTAAGCTCAGAGACAGAAATATTTCAGTGTCCATACATTGCAAACTTCCTGAGATTCCATCAAACAGAGTGATGAGGGAAGCTCTCCCACCAAAGCCTTAATGCAAACAGACCCAGCTTTAAAAGGTCCTTGAACTCTGGACAAAAAAAAAGCTTTTTTCTACTGCAGCCTTAACAAAACTGAGCTCCATTCTGTTGTCTTTGGAGGCAGGAAGGTGCTGGTTCTGTGGCCTGAGTTTGGGTGCCTGGGTTTGGCTGAAGAGGAGGATTTTGCTGTCCATGGAGTAGCTGTTCCACTTGGGATAGATGTTTCCAGCTGATGCTTTATCAGTGTAGCCACTGCCCTTGCAAGGAGCTGCATGCACACATCTGAAATTCAAAAACCACCCCAAATCCCCTGTTTATCACTGTACTATTTCCATAGTTCAGTTTGTTTTTACTGTGATCCTCTTCCCACTTCAAAATTTCCTTTTCCCTCCAGGTTTCAATGCTTCAAGTCTAACCCCAGGAAAACGTTTGCATTGCTAACTTTGTGGAGATTCTGGATCAGTTCTTTTGTGTATATTTGTTTTAACCTCAGTGGTTTTGCCTTTGTTTTAACCTTTTTCAAGTAAACACATGTTGTTGTATTCTTACATTTCTACGAGGAAGACATTTGTTATTGGAAAAAATGGCTTTAGGTAGCAGCTGCTTGGAGCTGTTCATTATTTATTGTGTAAAAGCCTTGCTTCCTCGCCGCAAGGAAAACACTTTTGTTAGTTATACTCTTTTTACACACTTGTCTTCTCACTGGGCTGGCATTATGGCTTTAATTAGTTTTCCTTTTTTTGGCATTATTAAGAACAAGGGTTTTTTCTCTCCTTCAATCCTGGCCACCTTTCATGTTTCCACATAGGAAACAAATATTGCTTTGATTCATTAGCAAAGTGACACTGAAATGGAAGGGCATTGTGAACACAAAACTTTGTTCTGACTCTGTGGAAGATCCTTTCCTATAAACCTCTGCTTCTCTGGCTCCTCCTGAGCTCCCAGCCCCTGCAGATAGCAATATGCTACTCGTGTGCCTCTTAAATCTCTAATATCTTCCAGGTGAGAAGAAAAGTGAGGGAAATTGCAGGTCTGATATAGGGAGCTGAGAGGGAAGAGTTTGTGTTGGAAAAACCAAACAGGGGTGGGAGGGCTGCAGAAAACAGAGTCAAAGATGGAAAGAAGTTTCTTCTTTCCTGTTCCCTGTGTAAATGTGCCCAAGCTGGGGGTAAATGGGGCTGATAAATTCTTTTAAATTGCTAAAGGTTTTTTGCAGTGCTGTGTCTGAAGTTCACAGTTCAAGATTTTTCGTGCACCCCAATGCAAACGTCCAACTTAAACCTGCAACTTTCTTACCCTTAATTCATGAACTCAGAATTTCCTACAATAATGATTTGATTAGCAGAAGTGCATGTACTCCTTCAGATGCTTAGAAAACAAAGCAGCCAGCTTGTTTTCAAACAAAAAATGGGTTAACTTACCCAGCAATAAACATAATTTTTAAAAACTTCAGATTCTGTAAGCCCACAATAGAAAAGAAACTTTTGTTTCACTGATTTGTTATCACAGATGTTCTTAACCTAAATATATGGATATGCAAAAACAAATACTGTTTAAAATATGTATAAACTTCCTTTATTTATGTCTGACACTGATTTCAGTCTGACTCCAGGTTTCAAGCAGCTGGAAATGCAGGCTGCAGGGCTCAGTGTGCTCCCCTGCTGCTCCCCATGCCTTCCCTGGCAGCAGGAGAGCTCAGCCTGGGTTTTGGGGGTGCATTTAACGTTTTGTGAAGAGAACTTGCAGCTGTATTTAGCAAGATTTTCCAGCAGTGAATGTGACACTGAGTTTAGCTTGGTTTGAAGTGCCACTCATCAAGTGACCACCAGCCCAGGGCTGTGGAGGTGAGGAGTGGCCAAAGGCAGAAATTGGCAGTGGCAAATCTCCTTTTCCTTTCTCTGTGTGCGCTGGGAATGCCAAGGTGTGTTTTGGGCAGGCTGGGAACCCACAAACACTGGCAGAAATCAGTGGGGCAGCTCTGCAGCCCCCCCCAAGCTGCCCTTGCTCCCTGCCCACGCCTCCTCTGTGTGTCCTGCTGTCATTCCCTGGGCAGTGCCCTCCTGGAAGGATGGCAGGGCACTGTGGGGCTGCTGCAGTGGGAGCTGCAGTGGCTGCAGGGAACATTCCACATGTCACCATTTATCACATCACGGGCTGGTTTTGGTTTGACCATGTCTTCTTTTCTGTGTCCAACAGAAAAAGGAGGTCCTGCCTCGTCTCCTCTGGCTGCCAGAAGGCTGTGGGGAGGTTTTTAGTGGTTTAGGTTTAGTTTTAGAGGAAGTTGTCTTTGGGATACAGAGAAGCATCTCCAGCTAATGGCTTGTCCCAGTTAGACTCACTGTTTATTGACATTAAATGAACTTTTTCTACAGCCAGGCTGTTAGATACTCAATTTTGAAATGGCTTAAGGTAGGTGAGATTAATTCCACAGTGATTATTCAGGTAATCAGCCTTGGGACTTAGCCAGAGGTGCAAACACAGATTCCAGCAGCAGTTTTGCTTCAATTTTGTTTGCAGATAAGGACCATCTATCCATAGATCCTATGGGAAGATGAACAAATGAGAAAAATAATAGCAGAATCTGATTAGTTTATGCTGAGATTTCAATGCAGAAGGAAGGGAAGTTACAAGGCTCTCTCCAGATCAGATGTTACTGCACTCATTTGTTAAGGTGCGTCCTTGAATGGAATTAATGAAACCTTTCATTAGAGATCAATATGCTCTTTGACTGGAGAATATTATGGGTACCTATTGTATATGCCTAATTAGATTGAAATTGCTTTCACATTTCCTTTACATTCAAAAAAATCTGATCTCAGCAGTTTAAAAAAGGGAATTACAAAAGTCATCCCCTTTGCCATGCTGTTGGAGTCAGCAAGAGCAGGGAAAAGGGGAGAACTCCTCAGCCAGCTCTCAGGTCTCAGCTTGGTGGCACTTTTGGCAGAGCTCACTTGTACTGCAGTGTACCCATGGCAAAACCACACGGTAATTCTGTCACCATCCAGGAGACTGACAGCTGTCCATTAAAGGCAACATGTTTGGACTGGGCCTGTATCATCAATGTTGAGACACACTTGCCTTTCATATTTTCTGTCCAAAAAACAATTTCTTGACAAAACCATTCCAAATTAGTGTGCACCACCCTCCTTTCTCATCCACATCTCCACAAAAATGTTCTCGAGCGATCCTTTGCATGTTTCATTTCTTGGTGGCCTTCATTGCTCCTTGAATTGCCTCCCAAAATCCACTCCTAAACCACCTTGTCTTAGTCCCACAGCCTATTCCTATCAAAACAAAGCTCTCAGTACTTCAGTACTAATTACTCATGCTTTCAGCTCAGTCCCTGGGGTGTTCCTGGGTTTGTTCCTGGCTGTCCCAACCACAGCCACTGCCCTTGTTTCTCACCCTGCTCAGCCACCCGGGTCCCCAGGAGTGGCCCTGGGGCTGTGTCCGTGCTCCAGTCACTGCCCCAACCCTCATGGCACCCCCAGGCCTGTCCTGGGCCTTTCTGAGCTCAAATATCAGCTCTCAACCATGCTCTGAAGCAATTTTTATGCTTAATTCTCCAAGGCCCAGCCCTGCAGCCAGAGGCTCCTGCTGTTTGCCCGGGGCTGGCATTGGGCAGGGCTGGGGTTATTTAGCCTGGAGAAAAGGAGGCTCTGTCTCCTTGGAGCTCTCTCCAGTCCCCTGACAGGAGGTCGTGGCCAGGTGAGGGTCAGACCGTGCTCCCGAGTAACAAGAAACAGGACAAGAGAAAGGGGCCTCAGGCTGCACCAAGGGAGGGTTAGATTGGCTATTAGAGAACGTTTCTCCACTGGAAGGGTTGTCAAGGGCCTGTCCAGGGAGGCGGTGACTCAAGCACTCAAAGACGTGTGGATGTGGCACTTGGGGACAGGGTTCAGTGGTGGATTTGGCAGTGCTGGGAGAGCGGCTGGGCTTGATGATCTTACAGGGCTTTTCCAACCTAAACAATTCTATGACTTAGTGCTGCACTGTGCTAAATTCAGTGTCCCTCAGCCTCCTAAGGATGCATTGTTTATCAGCTTTCCTCCTTCCAAACTCTTTGTTTGTACAGTGGCAGCTTTTGTGCCAATTTTTTTTCCTTCCCTTTGCCTGGAGTTATTGGCAGAGCTAATTAACCACGGAATATAAAAGCCTTGTTCTCCAGGGCTGGGTGGTGCAGTCCCAGAGCAGCACCAGTTATGCCGTGGGGTCTGGGGCTGCCTGAGGAGGGGCAGAACATCCTCACAAAAAGGCACCAGGTTTATTCCAGCAGCGAATGCAATCCTTATTCTGAGGGGCCACGTGTTGCATCCTTCCTGCCCCGCTCCACAGGCACACTGTGGCCCTGGCTGTGCTCACAGGCTCACTCGGGGTGGGGCACGATGGGTGCTGGTGGATGAGGGGGTTTGCAGGCTCACCTGTGCAGGTGTGGGTGTGAGGGCTGCGTGCTGCCCTGGGTGTGGATGGGTGCTCAGGGTGCTCCTCCCTGCGATCACGGAGCTCAGCCACACCTGGGAACCGCTGTGGGTGAGAAGAATGGGGAATGTGAGGGGCAGGCGTGGTTGAGAAGGAAAGAGTCCCCCCTCCACCTCCAGGCCTGGCCTCAGCCTCTGAGCTGTAAGAGACCGAGATTTTTCCACATCCAGAAATGCTTGAGGAACTTTGTCTTTTTTTTTTTTTTTTTTTTTTTTTCCCCTTGTCTTTTTTTATTCCTGGACAAATGTCTGCTCCTGACAGGAAACATGACTGGATAGAGTATAAAACGCTGGCGCTGACCGTGCCGCCAGCCGAGCCCGTGTCCGTGTCCGTGTCCCCACGCACGGAGCTGCGGCGGCCGCGGGGCTCTGGCGTGGCCCCAGCCCACCCGCGGCGCCGTGGGGTGGTCCCGGGCAGCCTGGACACAGGCGACAGGGAGGGGACACGCAGGGACAGGGCACCAGCGCCGCAGGATGGGGATCCCCGGCCCCCCCGCAGCCGTGCCCGTGGGTGCCTGCGTGACCGAGAGGGTGCGGAGCGACCCTTGGGGAGGGGACAGCCCGCCCTGCCCGGGCACGGGGACAGGGACAGGCTTCCCGGGGCTCCTTGCCCCTCTCGGTTCGGCCCTCCAAGCGCAGCTTCCCCCCTCGGGCATCAGCGGAGCGCCAGGAGCGGGGCCCTGCGGGAGGGCAGGGCCGGGGGCTGCGCTCCCCCTGGGCTGGGGGGAAGGGAGAGCGAAATCGAGACGAAGCAACAGCCTCCAGCTTTTCCCTTCCTCTAATCTTGCTTCACTCCCCTTGCTCCCTCTCCCTCCCTCTCCCCTTTCCCCTCCCTCCCTCTTTCTAATTCCTGCCGCTAGCTCGGAGCCTCATTCAGCAGCCGCTGCCGCTGGAGTGTAATAGGCTGAAGATGCTGCCGAGCCCGCTCCGCGGCCACTTGTGAATGGGACTTGCCTCGTCTCCCCGCTCCGCAGGCGGCCGAGGGACGCTGCCAGCCCCGCCGGAGCCGCAGGTGAGCGGGGGGAACCGGGGAGCCGGGGGGCAGCGCGGTGCGGGGAGCGCTGCGAGCCCCGCAGGGGAAGGGACAGCGCGGGCAAGGGAAGGGAAGCGGCGCCGGCGGGGGCTGAGCGTGCGGGCAGCTCGGAAAGGGAAGGAAAGGAAAGGAAAGGAAAGGAAAGGAAAGGAAAGGAAAGGAAAGGAAGATGCTGGAGGGGCCCCCCGAAGTTGGCGGGGCCGGGCAGGTGTGCGGAGCGGTGCGGGCGCGGTGCGGGAGTTGCGGCGGCCGCGGGGCCCCCGGGGCGCGCTCGGCTCTCCGGAGGGAGAAGGAAAACGCTCTGGCAGACGCTGCTTTTTATTTCTTTTATTTTTTTTTTCCTCCCTTCAGTTCTTGCTCGGGGGCGGGGAGGGGGAGGGCGAGCGCTTGGCCGTTTTGAAATGTTCCTCCGGTGAAGCAGATGCCGAAAGCCCCGAACTGAAAATCCTTTACTTGCACCGTTAGCTCCCAGGCACGAAATGGATATGCAGGAATTAGGAGTGCATGAAATGAAGGATACTCTAGCCAGAATGAAAAAGGCAAAGATTTTGATTTATACTCTTTCCCCCCCGCTCCTCTATTTATTTATTTAATTATTTTGCTGGTTTTCAAACGCATTACTATTCACAAGGTACCAAAATGGTATCTGTCTCTAACACGGGCTAGTCCAAAAAGCATTAGGCTCCTGGGTGATGCATGCATAAGCACATCCCCAAGGAAGGTAAAATAGATCAGGCTGCGGGTCCCCATAAATACCATTAAGTTTAGAATAAAAGTGCTTCCTGTGCAGCCCTCCGGGAGCACATATAGCAGTCTGACATCATGATACAAATGCCTTCACCTCCTATAGAAGTCCCCCTTTATTGTCTACTCTTTTAAATATTCATTTGGTGAGGAGAGAACCAGTATATGCTGGGAGAGCTTCTTTGTACCGCTGCTACAAAGGACAGAGTGGCTGTGTAACACAGTATTTACCTACCCTGATATCTGTGACAAAGGAACCTCTTTAGCAAATGAGGTCACTAATTCAGAAATTGGCCCTTTATGAGGAGAATGCTCATTTCTCTTTCACGTTCCAGTTACTAGCAACTCCTTGGGAAAGACTTTCTTCCTGTTGATGGTGATACGATAAGATTTTCGCAGACTGCGTGCCTCTCTGTTAAGAAATTAAATGTTTTGAATTATTTAATAACGGAACTGTTGAATGAGAGCGGCAGCCTGGCTCAGGAGCAGGGAAGCAGCACTCGGGCGCTGCTGGATCCCATCTCCTTTCCCTCTCCCTTGCTCCTCCGTCTGCCTCAATGTTTCCAAAGTCTGTGTGATCCTCCAGGTAAATACTTTGTTCTCTTTTTCCACGCTGCCTAACGGATCCCAACGAATAAATCGCTCTCAGTGCAGAAGCCCTGCGATAATTAACCTGACATCTGCCTCAGGCAGCTCTGTCCGCCGAGGTTTGGAGCACAAACCGATGCTCGTGCTCGGTGCTCTGGCTGGTTTTCTGAGCAGAGATGTGCGCGATCCATGGCAGGGGAGCTGCAGATGTTGGCTCAGGAGCAGCAGATCCCCGGCAGGGCTGCACAGTTGGTGTGGCCCGGAGAGGGGCAGGGAGAGCAGGGGGAAATTGGAAAGCTCTGGTTTGAGCTCCATGCCTTAGCACACAAGGCATTCTTGGAGCACGTTTCTGAGTCTAGAAAAGTCTGTGCTCTAGAAAACAGAAGTTCCTGGCTGCTGTTCAAAAGCAGTTCTCCTGCCTCTTGCAGGAGAACAAAATAAAGTTTTGGAGCTAAGAGCAAGGTCTTCAATAAAAGAAATTGGAAATCCTTTAGGAAAATTTCGCCTAAAGGACACTGTTCTTTGGCAGGCTCTTGTTCTTAGGCCCTGAAGCAAGATTTAAAAAAAAAAAAAATTTCACCTCAGCCTAGCACATCAGAGAATGATCATGGACAGAGAATGCTATTTATAAGCTTCTCCACATCAGCTTTAACTTTACTACAATTGTAAGTGTTGCCTGTCCAAAGGAAATCAGTTGGAATTGGATTACTTCATTAGCAGAAACTGCTACAATGGACATGCCAAGGGATGAGATAAATCATTGCAATTTATCAGCAGCACTTTCAGAGGAAAATATGTATAGAAATGGTTGATTGAGAGATAGGACAGCGAAATTAATTTTTCTTCTGCATAACAATATGGGAAAACTGCAAAGATTGGAGTGATTTCTGTGATTTATCTGATAAATGCTTAAAAGTGTATCATGTGATTTCAGCTTCAATTAATATGCTATTCTGACAACATCTGACACATTTAATTTAGTGTAAGGAACATATGTGAAGTTCAGAGTTACAGTAGACTGACACATTCATATTTTCTGCAACTGCTGTAACATAACAGCATAACTTGACAAACAAACCTTTTAGTGCTGAGAATTTCACAATAGAGGCGATTTCTAGCTCAGACCTCATAGAAATTTCAAGTCATCTCACATTTAAAAACTGGCATCTCTTCTTTTTGGTGAACCCCCTAACTGAATTTTGAATCCATTTTGTGAGGTGGATGTTCAGTGAAATATCTTCAGTGTGTGAGAAACAGAGGTCTCATCTGGAATCAATTAATTTCAAACAGTCTACCAACATACTTCCTGGACTTTGTGTGTGTGTGTGTCTGTGTTCTTCTACCAGCATTTTAAGCTAAAATCTGTCTATCATTTCCTATGCTATACCCATTTTTTAGGTTTTTAATGGCACTTCAACTTTCATTGTTTCTTTGTTGGGGCCAAGCAAAGGCTTGGGGACAGAAATTATGAGATGGCCATTGATTTAAATGGAGATTGGGTCGGGTGCTTTGTCTGGGTGAATGTGGAGGACTTCATGGTCATTTCATGTCATCTTTTTATGCCTTTGTACATCAGATACGTTATCTCCTATCGGTCCAGGAGTACTGTACCCATCCGGTTTGGTACATGCTGGACATGGAGCAAAACTCTTTTATAGTATCTTAGGAGGCTTTGTAGCAGTCTTCTGCTGGGTTTTGATGCTGAGGTCGCACAGACTGTGAGATAACCGAACCTGGAGTGCTTTATCCGGGGGCTCGGAGCCCCCCGGGGCCGAGGGGCTCGGGGCTGGCGCGGCGGGGTGCGCTGCGGCGGGCGGGCGGCAGGGGGCAGTGCTGCCCCGCGTGTTCCGGCTGCTCCCGGTTCTGTTCCCGCACCGGGAGCATCCCGGGGATGGGGGCCGGACCCTCCGTGCTGCTCCCGGTGCTATTCCCGATGCTATTCCCGGCTGTTCCCACACCGGGAGCATCCCGGGGATGGGGGCCGGACCCTCCGTGCTGCTCCCGGTGCTATTCCCGATGCTATTGCCGGCTGTTCCCGCACCGGGAGCATCCCGGGGATGGGGGCCGGACCCTCCGTGCTGTTCCCGGCTCTGTTCCGGTTCTGTTCCTGCACCGGGAGCATCCCGCGTGTTCCCAGTTGTTCCCGGTTCTGTTCCCGGCCGTTCCGCGCTGCCCGGGGTGTAGCAGCCCCCCAGCCGCCGCACCGCCTCCCCTGCCGCGGCACGGCACCGTTTTGGCTCTGGCGGAATTTTGGGATTCTTGTCTGCAGACAAGCTGACTCCACAGCTGGAGGCTGGGTGTGGAATAGCAGCGCGGGCCCCTCTCGGAAGGGTTTTGGTCGCTCTTTCGTACCTTTTCAAAGGCAGCGTCAGTTCGTGCCGTGTCAAGAGTTTAGAGGCGGAAAAAAATGATACAGCCAAACAAAATGTATTTCTTTCAGAGATGCTATCGGGTTTGAGAGAGCTTGTAAAAACATCCTTGTTAGGAATAAAACACAAACAAACAAACAAACAAACAAAAAAAACCAAAACGAAACCAGAAAGACTTACGAGGCCAAATTGGTCCAGTTTTATCTGCACACATCCAGGTCAGTGGAGCTGAAGGACTGAAAAAAGCAGATTGGTCCAAATCACTTCCATACGACCTGCAGCACACTGTAATGCAAAAGATATTGTTACTACCCACAGAACCACGGAATGGTTTGGGTTGGAAGGGACCTTAAAGCTCATTTCCTTACACCCCCTGCCTTGGGCAGGGACACTTCCCACTGTCCCAGGCTGCTCCAAAGCCCATCCATGCTGGATGCTAACCAGCAAGGACACACATGACAGTACAGATGGGAAATGGTTGCAGGTGTGGAAAGAGGCTTATTCCACTTGCCTTGTTTTGATGTTCTACTAGACACCCAGTTTGGAGTGTTGCTACAGACTGGATCTTTCATTTGACCCAGTCCAACCCCATTCCTGTGCATAAGAAGGGTATACCACAAATAACAGAAAGCAGAACTCTACAATATTGCAGAACATCCACTGGATGCAGCCAGAGATGTTCATTAATGCACCTAATCCAAGTTCTTGCCTACAACTGATGCCAAACCCAGGCAGCACAGTGCCATGACAGCTGTACAGTTTTCTGTCAACGGCCTGAGAGAGGCTATTAATTTAGAATTATCTTGGAGGAACAACCCTTAGTGAGAGTGTCAGCAGCTCCCGCACACAGAAACGGGCACGGGAGAGCTGTCAGTGCCCATCTCTGTGCTGCAGGGCAGGGAACAGCCCTCCAGCTGCTCCCTGTGCTCGGGCTGCGAGGAAAACCCCGAGCTGCCAGTGGTGCTCAAGGCCCGCCCGAGAAGATCCCGCACGGCTGGGACATTGCGGGGACATTAGCGGGGACATTAGCGGTGCCAGCAGGAATTCAGAGACGTGTGTGGAGCTGCCAGCCGTGCTGCTGAGCAGTGCCCGGGGGAAGGTGACATCAAGGCTCATTTTGCCTGACAGAGGCACCGGGGCTCCTTCCATCACCGCTTGGGTGGCGCGGTGGCTCCCGGGCATCCCCGTCCCACCGAGCTCCGCGAGCCATAATTCAGCTCCTCGGCTTTAAAGTGCTGGCTTAAGCGAATTCTAAGGGGTTTTTGTGTGTGTCGTTGGTTGTCTTTTTTCCAACGAAGTTTGGCAATGAGTGAGAGCCCTCTGCCTTCTGAATCAGCAAGAGTTCATCAGAATTCTTAATTGGAATGCAATGGCAGGCAGGGTTGGAGTAGTAGAAATCAATGCAAATGGATTAAAAGAAAAGGACCAAGTAACTGACTGTAAAAGAGGAGCCAGGATTTTCCAGAGTGATTGGTGAACAGTGCAGCAAGAGGTTTCCAAATATAATTCATTATTATAATGATGTGTAATTGTTCATCAACAGGTAGACTGTGCACACATCATAGACACACTAACAGAAATTGTGGATCAGGGGGCATGATAATGCTGACAAAATGGAACAGGACTTTGATATGTGAATGTCAGCTGTAGGAAAAGCCTATCTAGACAGTAATTACAATTAAGGTTCCATTAAATGGTGTTGGTGCAGACTGACACTCTTGCCATGAGCCCCCAGTGGTGCTGTGAGGACACTGGCCCATGCAGGGGAACACCGGAGAGATGAGCAGAAAGATTTGATTCAAAAACCCTTGAAAACACAGAGTTTTTGTGTTTGTGAGCTGCACAGCACCGAGCATTTAACTCCCCTGTCTTTGTATGGTGCGACTGGTGCAGGTTTTTGTGCCCTGTGAGCAAGCCCAGCTTGAGCTCAGCCTGCTCAGGTTTGTCCCTGGATCCTGTGCTCCAAACCAGGAGAGACAGAAAATCTGTGCTGCTCCCTCTCCCAGCCCCATCCCCTCCACGTGAGCCCCTGCTCACACAGTCTGTGCTGGCCTGGGAAGCCAAAAACCTCCTCAACTCCGTGCCAATCCCATTGAAGGGCTGCTTCTTCTGCCCCACATTTCACTGCTCTTCCTTGTACATCAGGTATTCCAAGGGAGAGAGTCATGCCTAAGGTTAAACTGCTGCCATATAAACTCTGGTTCAACATAATTTTGATCCCAGTGAGGCTGCTGATATATACTTTTAAATAAAATCAAACTTCAGAAACACATTAATTGGTCTCAGTGGTTAAGTTAAATAGTTAAATACATGCATACATATCATTCTGCCAAGGCTGAGTCATTAGTTCAGTGCAAAGCAGAAATGATGGCTCTATTGGAATCAGGAGACTAAACCCTATTTCCATTAATGTTAACTGTTTTATTAATACATGCATGTGTCGGCATTAAGTCATAAATTTAAATGGTCTGTCCCTTCTAGATTTAAAGTAATTATCTCACAGATCTTGGCTGATGAATGAATAACTCTATTACTTCTTTCATCTTTTATCAACTAAGTTTGTATTTTTTGTGTGTGTGTGTGTATAGACATTGCAAGGCAAACAAAAGAAATAGAGCTTGTGCAAAGTTGGCTGGCATTTGAACCAAAAATAAATGTATTGTCATTGCCCAAGCCAAACACCTGTATCTGTGCCAGCCCCCAAACAAGGATTCCCAGACCTTTTTAGTCACAGACCTGCCTGCATCTTATGTGCACTTTGTACATTCATTTATAGAGGGAAAACTTTGATGGAAGCAACAGGTAAAAATTGCAACCTTTATGGAAAATGGCATTCAAAAAGTTTATCCCGAATTTTTGGAAATAGTTTAATTTGATAAAGATAGATCCCGAGGCAAACACAGGACTTTGAATGGTGTTTAGGAATTAAGAATGGTCTCATTAGAATAGAAAGCAGAGCTGAAATGTTGGGATTCATTTCTGGGATTCAGTCTCACTCTCTTCAGAGCAATGCTCCCTTCACAGGGCTGACCACACACCAGTGCAGTAAAATATTTCTCAGCATCACTCAGTTCGTGGTAGATCTCCATTCAAGACAAGGTTTTAGTGCATTTCTCCCTTTCAGGGCCCTTCCTGGCCAGGCAGGAATGGCTGGGAGCTGTTTTCCAGGAAGGAGCAATGCTGGAGCAGCTGAATGCTGCCAGGTTAATTCAGTCCATCCAGAGCTCTGATCAAACCCTCCCGTTCCATATTGCATGAGCCACAGGGATCAGCAGCCTGCTGGAACTGAGAATCACTCAAACATTTATCCAGTGCACACAGAGAACAGATATTTTTTATGATAATGGCTCCTTCCCATTCTCTTTCAGCAAATTTTTCTTGCGATTGAAATTCCAGATAATATCTTCAATATTTCACATTAGCGAAAGCCACTGTTCATTCACAGTTTCAAACCCAATTTCTCCAGACGTAAGAGGTTCCAAAATTTTGAAAAGCAGCTGAATAATAATTTTACTTGGGGCTCTGATTCAAATAGAAAATTTTGTCCAGTGCTGATTGTTGCCTTTTTATTTGTTACTGTTCCAATTATAGATGGTATAGCTGGGAGAATATGGCTGATTAGTATGCATTTCAATTCTTTTTAGCACGGTTGCAATTTCCATAGCATTTCTTTTTCTAAAGCAAGAAGAAAACAGAGCAGGCAGTGGCATTTGCATGCCAACAATTTGTCATTTACATAAAAAAGAGCTGATTAGGTAGCAATACATGTGTCTGTAGGTCAGACAGGATGGTCATAATTATTCTTTCTGTCCTTAAAATTGTGAATTTTGTAATATTTAGATGAAAAATTATACTCATAAATTCATTATGTTTGTGTTTGAAGTACTGAGTTACAAATCCTCTTAGGGGTCTCTGGATTTCTGTGGTGCTTTGGCCGCAGCCCTGTAAGTGAGACTGGTTTTAGCTGATCCCTTCCTCAGTGCTTCCCAAGCCTGTGCTGCAGGTCACAGCCCACTGTCCTGGACAAACAGAGCTCATTTGGAGCATTCAGAGCTAACTGGGGCGTCTGCACGACCTGGGGCACAGCAACCCGTGTCCAACAGCTCAGGCTGATGTCCCTGTGCCCTCGGAGTCCTGCCCGTGCCCCTGGGCTTGCCTCGGGCTCTCCCAGGTTCCTCCAGCTGGACTTCACTGACCTTGCTGATGTGAGGATGAGATTCCTCGGCCCTCGGTTTGTCAGACCCTGCTCTCCCTCTGCAGCTCCAATCCAAAATTCAGTGAACGATTCACCCCCGGACTTTCCCTTTTTGCAATGCAAACTTTGCTCTGCCCTCCCACACCCTCACCTTCAGCAGGTACAGCCGCCTCTTCTGACCTCCCTGTCTTATTTTCGTATTTTGACTTTACTCAGCCAGCTCCACTTGTGCTCCAAGGAAGCTCCTCAGCTTCCTTAGCTCAGGCTTATCCAACATTTGCCTTCTCCTCTGACCCCTCCTCGTCCCTGAATTAAGCAAGGTTTCCAGGCCCAGCCTGCAGGGCAATCCCACCCCTCACCACGAGCCTGGAGCTGATGTTCAGTGACCTTCTGCTGACATTATTTCACTGTTTGGATCCAACAGCAAAAGCTCATTTTTCTGTGGGTTTGTCTCAGTAGATGTCAAAGTGCTGGGAGCAGCTAGAATTAATTCTCAGTACGTTCAAGGACTTCAATAATTATTTACTTCATGACAAAGAAAACCCCACATTTAAATGAGGCAGCAGAGTGTGACCTGAGAAATACTTGAGCACTGCTGAGAGAGGAGGTGGGAGCCAGCCCTGCTGCCTCACCAGACACGTGCAATATGCAGCTGTCACATGGAACTAGGACATGGTGAACTCCATGGAAAAGGTAGCACAAGGATTCACTCCAGGCTGCAGGGATGTGCTGTCATTCTGGAGCATCACAAATCACCAAGAGGCTGCTGGCCTGGGCTTCAAAGGAGCAGTCAAAACACATGAGGAAGATCAAAAGTCAAAAGTCAAATTGCTGATTTTTTTTTCCTCATTACATGGACTTGACATTGAGCTCCACCTTATTGTGCCTTTTGGCAGGCAGGGGGAATGTCCACCTTGGTTAATTCATGCTCAGAATTTTGTTATTGTGGTTAGTAGCCTTTTTAAATTTTTAAGAGCAGGCGAGTTTAAACAGTTTATCTCATGTTTGCACATTCCTGGTTAAATTCAGACTGGTGAACCTGATCTAAACCAGAGAAATGGTGCTGGAGTCCACAGGGTTATTCACTGGCACTGGGATTATTGATCTGCACCCTTGATGTGGCATTTCAAGGAGTTTTGGTGGTTACACTGGGTTTGTGTTTGAGTTCAGATGGAGTTGTGCATCCCAGGGCTGAGCCAGGTTTGGTCCTACCAGTGTTAAGAATGCTCTCAATGCACCACCACTGGATGAAATTGCAGTGATATTTGTTTAATTACTCAGTCAAGCTGAACACGAAATGAGCTGGGCTGAAATAACCAAGTCTGCAGAGGATGTGCCAGCTCTGACATTTACCAGGGTTTGACAGATGCTCGTTGTCCTGACCTTGGCTTTTTCATGATGAGCTGGAGGTCAGAGAGGATGTTCCTGGAATTCCTGCCTTCCTGGGATCCTGAGGGCTCCCTCAGACTGTGCACATCTCCCATCACTGATGGACTGGGTGCAGTTCTGCACTTTGGTCACAGAGCTGTGAAATCCTGCTCATGATGATTCCCACAAAGAGTCTGGGGAACAGCTCAGCATTTATGGTATTTCCCTTCAGAAATGAGTGACCAGCAAGTCATTTCTTGGAAGTTGTACATTATAGAAGAGCTACGAGAACTCGGGACTTTTAACTTGTATTTACTTTTTTTTCCACAAAAAATTTACAGAAGGTCATTGATACTTTACTAAGAAAATGATGTAAATGAAATTAATCATGATTACAAAAGACTTTTCCTTTGGTATTTAGTCATTTTGCCTGCTGGAAGAGAGAAGGAGAATGTTTTTGCCTCGAGGTATCTCCCATCTGGAAATCACATCCATTTTTACTAGAAATGAAATAATTCAAAGTGAACTGGAGTAAAGCTTGTGTTTTAACCATTTCCCTGTTCTTTAAAGTAGACTATATTTAACCCGTAAGTGCCTTGGGCACTTTATTACTTGGAGTTAATGAATGCTAATTGCTTGTTGAATTTGAGATCAGCAGCTCCTCCTTTAACACTTTTCACTGGTTTCCTGGGTTTACAGGGAGTGTTTGCTCAAAGAGGAATGGTTCCCATTTCACATGTTAGTTATGTGCAGCTCCTTTGGCTTTCTGGAAAATGCATAAAATCATGTGTACATCAACTTCTTTTCTCATTCTTACCAATTTCCCGAGTCTTGTTTTCCAACAAATCAAAAACATCCCAACTTTTTAACAACTTACCAAGCATTTAAAATGTAAATACATGAATTTCCATCCGCATCCTCATGCCCCCAAATAATTTGCCTGTTATCTGGGGGAAGGCAGGCATGCTCATTATGCTCTTTGCAGCCTGTATCCCTGTGAATTGAGATGTCACTCTGCATGACAGGGATCCTTTGCACAGCTGTGCTGTGAAGGACAGATGCCTTTCTGCCGTGAATGAGACCAGAAAAAGTCCTGTTGCAGAACAGTTTTTGCCACATCTCAGTAGTCTGGTGAGGTCATTTCCATAATCTATGGAAGTGCTGCTAAAATTAGGGATGTATCCATGGCTGTGTTGTTGGAGCTGTGCAGGGAACTCAGTGAGAGATTGCTATATATTAATTATGCCTTCTAATTATGTCCTTTTGGTAACCTCCTCATGTCCCAAAAGAATCTTAGAATGAATGAAGAGGAGCCTAATTCCTCATTTATGTGGAGGAATTCTCTCAGTAATCATACTCAGAATGGCAAACCAGCTGAGAGCTGACTTCAGTTTCTGTTTTCCTGCAGGCAGCATGGCCAGGGCTTTGGCTTGGGCATGGCACAGGTGAATTCATCCAGGTGCTTGCATTTGAGGAGAGGGAAGCCTTAGGTCTACTTGGTTTTCCCATTTGAGGAGTGTTCTTTCACCTGACTAGAGGGGTCTGTACCCACTCCCATTTATTTTGGGGGAAATAGTTGGGAAGGGTGGACGTGATGAAAACTCTTGTACAGCCAAGGCAAACCCCTTTGCTTCTCAGCAGCATTTTTATGTCTCAATGTCCTGCCATCTAAAGGGCAGCTCCCAAAAAATGCTATTAAGACAGGTTGGCTTGGCTGGGAAATAATTTCAGCTTGTAAAGAAGGGAGAGGTTCAGCCTTTCCATGAGCATCCCTTCAGGTGTGTGGCACAGGGACCCTCCTGGGCCTGCCCTGTGCTCCTCCTGGAGCAGCATTCCCAAAGGATGCTGTGGGGCTCCCTTGGGAATGCCAGAACGCTGCCTGCAGTCTGCTGCTGGTGCCGCAAGGGTTAAACCCATGCGGGCCAGATATCTGTGTGGAGCTTCAAACAGCCACGTTCCACATCAAACAGGGACTGCAGCAACTCCCTGATCAAAGCTCAGGTAATTTAATTATTTGCCTTCATGAATCAAGGGGTCCTTGAACAAGCTCGGGATGCCTGGATATTAGAATATGGGAAATTTATTGTTTCACTCCTTCTAATATTCCAACATCAAAGAGAGCCTGTTCCTATAAACACAGCAGTGGGAAGTCAAAGAATTCAAGCAAAAGCTAATGTGGAGAGACTCCGTTTTCTGAGGTCTCTGTGAGCTGGAAATTAGGATGATTCCTGCGGGGTGAGATGTTTACCACTGCGATTCTCTGTGTCTGTTTTATGTAAGGAAACCTCTGTCCCACGCTGAATCGCTCAGCTCCTGCTCCTGCTCTTGCACAGCCACTCAGCTGCTCTGTTTACCCCGCTTCTCAGTTTTGGGCGATGTTCCGCGTTTTGGGTTGCGCATCTCTCTCTCTGTGTGCCAAGCTCTGAGTGGCTCTGCGGCCGCGTCACGCTTTGAGATTCTAATTAGCGCGGTGCAATTAGGCTGGGCACCCTTGTGCGGGGGCGGCGGCTCCCGCAGCATCCCGGCCAAGAGCCGGGATAAATTCCCGGAGGGAAGGGAAGGGAAAGGAAGGGAATCTCGTGGCTGAGGGAGCGGAGCTCCGTCCGAGCGCTCCCGGTGCCTCTCACAGCGGCGGCAGCAGCGATAGCTCTCAATTAATGAGGCGAGAATGGATTGGCATTTTTAAAACCCCAACCGTGGCACAGAAACCTTTGCTGGTACCAGAATGGATCCTCCGTCCGCAAAACTAAACGTGTCTTTATTTCTAGGAGAGATGAATTCCTTCGCATCTTTCCCTTTTTATTTTTGCATTCTCTTCTCTCGGTCTGCCAAATTTCCTTTCGCAGCTGGGGCCTGAGCCCTGTTTTTTCCCTGTTCCCGGGGCAAACACAATGCACTAGGATTTCTCGTGGTAAGTGCCAGCCTTGGTGTGTGTGTGTTGTGTTTTTGTGTGCTACGTCATTTCTGCAGGAGAGCTCTCCTTGCCTGCGCTGCCCTGCTCTGGGATGTGCTTTATTCACAGCCTGCACCAGTCCTGGAGTGAAGCTGCTGCTGAAGGCACTGAGAGCTCTCTGTGCTTCCTCGTGCCTCAGCAGCAGCCAAAATAAATTAGCGGGAGACAAATCAGCAGAGAGGGGAAACAAATGCAGTCACTACGTGCAGAGACAAATGGTTTGGGGAATGATATAAAAGTTATCTAAAAAGAAAATAAAGCATTGACTCATTCCACCTGCTCACATTTACCTGTGAGGCAAGAGCCACAAATTTCTAATGCTGCAGATCCTTTTGCAAATGAAATTTCTGTCTTTAAAAATGCGACAGAGATTTTTTAGAGAAAGGGCTGCAAAATGCAAAATATCATAAATAAGCTATTTAATTATTTTATACAAGACAACAAATAATTGAGATAGCAATGCAGTGTTCTGCAGCCCACTGGTGAGGAGCTCTGCAGAGTATTTTGTTTAAAATACAAGAGATGGAGAGATGTTCCTCTGCTTGGTGTAACCTTCATCTATTGATTACCTGTAGAACAGCTCTATCAGCTCTGTGCATCACAGTTCCTCACAGAGCACAGAATTTAATCAACTCTGCTCTGTTTTAGAGACATCCCAAATTCCTACAACAAAACCCAGGCCACTGTTATTGGAAGAATGTTTAGTTTGAAACTTTTAAAACCACTGAGCTCCACCTTTCAGTTTCTTTATTTGGACAGGGAACTTTCAAGCCCAAAAGACCATGCTTTTAATTTCCATGAACTAAACATGGTGGTTTATCACCAGGTGACAATCCCATTCCTTATTTTCAGAGAAGTCAGCCACAGAAGGTGATTATTTTGCTCAAGGGGAAGTTGCTTGGTTAGAATTTACAGGAGATTTCCAAGACAGCCAGGCAGGATTGCTAAAAATTTTCCAGGCCAGGTTGGAGGGGGCTTGGAGCACCCTGATCTTGTGGAAGGTGCC
Organism: Drymodes brunneopygia; assembly: GCA_013400955.1. Classification (NCBI taxonomy): domain Eukaryota; kingdom Metazoa; phylum Chordata; class Aves; order Passeriformes; family Petroicidae; genus Drymodes; species Drymodes brunneopygia. The sequence continues at coordinate 116,550 of VZTZ01048628.1, read as the reverse complement.
CCTGCTCATGGCAGGGGGTGATTTTTAGGATCCTTTCCACCCCAAAGCATTCCACGATCCTGTATGGGAACAAACACCCCTCCTGGGTGTCAGTCAGAGTTCCTGTGAGTTCCTGATGCCAACAGGAGTTTCTGGCAGGCTCAGTGAGTGCCCCTGAGCCCAGAGGTTCCGTGGGCAGTGCATGATGCAGTGGCAGAGCTCACGGCCATGCCATTACCAGGGGAGGAGGAATTGATTAGCAATAACACACTTCATTAACACTGCACTTTCTCAATCATTGTAATTGTGGCTCTCCCCCTAAAACATCAAGTGGCGCAGGTTTTGTTTCAACCAAATCAATCTAATGTGTTAGAATTTACATAATTTCCTCTCATTTCGTTTATGGAGCAGCAGGAATTTTAATTTGCATTGTCTGTATAGTCTATAATCAAAGTGTTAAGAGCACAAGGTTTATTCATTATGTATGGCATGTGGTGACAAATTTGCATAATGGGTCACATCTTGCTGAAATGTTCCTTCTTTCCCCACACCCACCTTGGCAACTTCATCTATAACTGATTTTCTATAAGGTTGGTAATTCAATTACACAAGACTCGGAGTCCCTTGGAATATTTATTGAGGAGAAGTATCCCTACAAACAGTAAAAAGTGGATAAAATGTCATACTGAGAGCTGAGAAGGGCTAAGGGAAAGCCTTGAAAACAGGGCTGTGTTTCATGATTTAGGGAGAAAGTTGATACAAACCCATTGTTGCTGTTGCTGTGGAGTGAAGGGGAACACTCAGAGGTTGAATGGAAAGGTGCCTTTTATGTTTGTTTAGTGGCAATTAACTACACAGACTCCTTCCAATGAAAATTTTCAGGACTAAGTTAGGGACTAAAAAGCCATTAAGCAATTAAGGTGCTGTAAATGAAAACCTCCATCACAGACTCTTGTCTGCCAAGGCCAACATTTGCTTATGAAAATGAAGTGCTTGGCACAATTTAATTTTTTTCAATAGAAGATTATTATATTTTAGCAAATAGAGAAGAAGAAAAAAAAAAAGTAGGAGCTAAAAATATTATCTAAATGAGGGATGTAATGCATCCTTTGGTTTGGATACCCAGGCCCTCCATGGAGCATCTCAGAACATAAAAGTTGTCATTGAGATCTTCACTTGCTGAGTTTTGGACCTGGCAGTTTCATCCTCCCTTTTGCTGCCCAAGGATAGTCACACTAAAATGTAGAATTTACAGTTATTTTTATTTTATCCAGCTATCTTACAATCCAACAGCTTCAACAAATATCTTCTATGTACTAACATGAACAGAAATTCAGGTAGTACAAGATTTATCTCCCTTTGATCAAAGCAAAGCTTCTGACAGAAATGCAGAACATCTTTAGATGCTGACAGCCACGCTCCCTGTAAGAGAGCACATGGACAGGTGTTCCAGCCCTTTAAGCAAACATTCATCCAGACAATTTTATAAACACGTCCTTAAATCCCCCATCTGAGGTGAAGAGTTTAAAACTCCCAAAGTGCATTGTATTATTTTAGCCCCTGCTAAGAAAAGGGGCTGTGGGTGTATTGCATGCAAGATGACTTGTGTTTGCAAGTTATGTAAGGAGAGCAGCAGACACAAATCTGACATTTGTGAATCTTTCAATCTCTGCTTGGAGCTGGAGTGAAGCTTTGACAAGGCTGCTGACACCCAAAGTCTGCCAAAAGGCTTTTAAACAGAGTTCTGTCGCTGTGCAGGCAACAACTGCAGGCAGAAAAAGGAGAGGGAGCACTCCGAGTTCACATTAGCAAAGTTTTAAGATTAAATCCTAGAGAAAAGGTTGCTCAGTTGGTTTAGAGAGGTGCAAAAGACAAATGTGGAGCCACTTAGCTTTTGAGAGAAGGAAAATCCCAGGAAAGGGGAGGCTCATTCTGCTCGGGGCTCACCACTAAAAGGTCCCATTAAGGTGATTAAGCTCTAACACTCTCAAGCCCTAATGGAGGTCACTTTTTTCCCAGCTTTTCACAGGCATTTCTGTATGTGCTGCCCAGTCTTTGAGAATGCCATCTCCTCCTGCTCTCCATCTCCTCTGGCAAGACCTCTCTTGCCTACTTTCCATATTTTTTCTTCTTACCTATTTCCCTACCATTTCTCCACATCCATTAAATGCTGTTTAAAAATCTGAAAGGCTCTACCAAGGTTTGCAGAGAGAGACACAGAAAGGGCAGGTCAGTCTTGGTTGTCTCTTTGCCCAGCCACGTTCTCAGGGAAAAACTCTGTGTGCTCAGGATTCACATCCTCAGAGTGCTCCCGGATGAGCTGCAGGGCTGGGGGTGAGGGAATGTGGACAGTTTTTTAATTGTTTCCCCTCCAAATCCATCGTGGACAGCTGCAGGCACCCCAAACTGTCTTGGGAACCTTGCAGAATATTCCTGTCAAATTGAAGTCTCTCAAATTGAAATTCCAGGTTCTGGAATCTGCTCAAGCACCAGCACATCTTGCTGATGATTAAGCACCAGCTGCAAAAACACAGGTTGGAAATGTCCCAGAGCTCCTCCTGGCCACCTGCAGGGAGCCAGCCTGCCCAGGTGAGAGTGGCTGCTCCCAAAAGGCCAAGGAGAAACAGGGAAAAGTGGAAATATGTGAAGATACATTAGGGGCAATACCAGTCCATCCCATCCAAGGATGTCCTCTCTGGGGAGCTGCAGCTGGAGGCTGGGGGAGCGATGAGCACTCTAGATTTATATTAACACTGGGAATCCAACCTGGGGGAACCAGGAGCACCTCTGTATTTGTATTAACACTGGGAATTAAATCTGGGGGAACCAGGAGCACTCTGTATTTATCTTAACACAGGGAATCAAACCTGGGGGAACCAGGAGCACCTCTGTATTTGTATTAACACTGGGAATTAAATCTGGGGGAACCAGGAGCACTCTGTATTTATCTTAACACAGGGAATCAAACCTGGGGGAACCAGGAGCACCTCTGTGTTTGCCTTAACATAGGGAATTAAACCAGCCAGGTCAGCTTGGGTAAGCTCAGTGTGCAGCAGCAGCCCTGATCTGGCTGTGCCCTGCTGCTTTGCAGGGCAGTGAGAGCTGCTGAGGGCTGAGCAGTGCACTGAGCCTGGCACTGTCAGGGCACAGAATGCACCAGTCAGGGCAGTGTCTGTAAGGCAGCCCAGCAGCTCCCTGGCTCCTGCAGGTGCTATCGCTCCCTGCAATTTCAGATACAGCCTTTCCTGTCCGTGCCTTCAGCAGCTGTCATGTAGATCAGGCTCCAGCCCAAATCTCTGTCTGTGGCACTCTTTGTGAATAAGAAAAATGTGTTTTACAGCTCAGTGTGAGAGATGAAAGTGAAATCAGATAAAGTTAAAATGTTTTACAAGTTTAGTGAGTTGTCTCTTGAAATGGCTACAGAACTTGGGCAGCCACTAAAATAAAATGTGCATTAATCAGTTGGAATAGCAGCTATTTGTTGCCAATGCTGTTATGTACAATTAAACAGGACCACTTTTATTGCTGTAAAAGGCTACAGCTAATCCAATTAGAGAACTGCCTAAGATTAGGGTAATTAAAACACCAGCCACACCTCTTTCCTAACCCCGGGAGGGAGAGTTTGGCACCCAGGCAGGAGAACAAGGGGATGGTTCATTTTTGACTCAGATGTTGTGGTTTGGACAGGACTTGGCAGGCTTGGGTCACTCACTGGGGTTGTTTTTCAATTTGTGCTCTTCTTCTTTTGGAACATGGAATGTTGGGTTTTTTGGTTTTTTTTTAATAGTATCATGCAGGGATTTTAAATTGCAAACACGTTCCTCTTCCAGGACCTGTGCTTGATTTCTCAAGCTCTCCTCTTATGGCACTTTTAAGTTTTTCATCTTCTAATGCTCATCTGGAGTTTCCTACACTCAAACCTGTATTCTGCTTACATGTGATGGTGGTTTAGGGGCTGCACCTTCAGTGTCCTTTTTTGCCTGTAGTCTGGAAACTCCTGGTGTTCCTCTTTTATTCAGTAGCTCTTAGAGGCAATTTTTTTGATCATTTACATGATAAGACAGAAGTGAAAGTAGAAACCCCTTGTTTTAAGTGCCATTATTTATAGGGTACTTTTAAACTATTAAAAATATTTGTGTTGCTAGCTTTCAAAGGAAATAGATCTGCTGCAAATAGACAAAACATTCCACTAATGGTCTTTTCTCTCCTTGACCCTGTTTCAATCCAGGGACCATATAAAAAAATCCAGTAGGTTTAGACCTATTAAAACCTATTTAATAGTTTTTTGGAAAACGTGGTTTTAAATCAGGGAAAGATCAGCAATATGACAGCGCCAGCTCGAGAGGAAAAATGAGATGTCTTGTACCTGAAATAAGTGCTACAAGCCTCTGTGAGGCAATGGCTGTATTTTTTATGCCTGCATGATTAGATTTTATAAATCTCCTGCCGTGTTCAGGTGCGTTCTCCTGTGCCCATCAGCGGAGCAGGGCTGCTCTCCCCCCGCAGCTGGCGGGCAGCCGGCAGTGACAGCGCTGGCATTTTTGGCACCTTTTTCACACCGCGCTGGCTCGGGGCTCTCAGGGTAATTATCTGCCAGCTCTGCTCTGAGGCACCCAGCACAGCGTGAGCAGCACTGCTCCTTCCAGAAACTTCCCAAGAATTTCCTACCATTTGAGGGGAAAAGGACCCTTGACTGAAATATGATGAACGCATCATTACCAGCACCAGTTCCTTGTTTCTCCTCGCTGAAATGCTGTCAGAGATTTTGGGCAGAAGCCTTGACTCCAAATACGATTCACGCACTATTACCAACACCAGTTCCTTGTTTCTCCTCGCTGAAATGCAGTCAGAGAATTTTGGGCAGGTTACATCATTGGGATAGGGGTTGATAAGCAACGTTGTGTGTTCTTGGATATCAAAGGAATCCCAGCACATATCTGTGTGGAAGGCACCAGAACTTTTGAGGATGTTAATAGTGTTAAATGCAGGCAAAGGCAGAGATCATGGAGATGTTGTACCTAAAATCTTTGTGTCATGTAAAGTTTTTACCCTGCAAAGCTCTTTATGGGCTCCATCAGAAGAGCTGAAATAAAGGAAAGACCGAGCAGTGCCGGAGAACACGGATCCTCTTTGCTCCATATGCACTCTGTCAGATGAAAGACAGAAAATTAATTCTCATTTATAAAATTTCACTCCAATGTTGCTTCATCTTTCACTTTTTCAGTGCCTGGATCTTTTAACCTGCCTGTGTCTCTACTGCCTGTTTTTCAATATCCTCATACTATGGATTGATTCCCTTTACACATCCTTGATCTCCTTGATCTCTATGGGATTCTCCTTGCTGGGCTGGCTCAGGTCTGAGGGCTCACAGTGCCACGTGAAGTGGATTCCCAAATTCAGTTCAGGTTTTCCAGCACATTTACTACAGGGATTCACAGGGATCCCCCTTTTGCCCTCCTTTTGTTGTTGGGTTTGCATTTCTTTTCTTCCTTTTTTTTTTTTTTTAACTGTGATTCTAATTATTTCGAGCATAATTACATACTTCAACATTTTGAGAGCATCAAATGTTGTGCAAAACACAAAACCAGCCAGTTAATGTGCTCAGAAGTAAAAGGTGTCAGCAGGCTTTTGAAAAGGCTGTGGAAACACCATTGGAATGGGGACCTTTGAGTGAAGGAATACCAAAACTTTTTCTTAAAAGATTCTGATAAAAGAAAATAAAGAGTGGAATTTGTTTGTTGTAATTACCCTTTGCAGATTTATTTGCTGTCTTTTGGCTCAGAGAAGGTGAATTCTATTTGCAGTGGTTTTTCTGTGAAAAATATTCCTTGTGCTCTTTTAAATTAAATATTGCAGGTTTTTATATTCTCATACATTGGTGTATATTGGATTAATGGACCTCTTGTGAAATCCTTAGTCTTGTCCTTACCATTTAAAGATATATTTTGTAAAAATTTGTCAAAGTGTTTCAGTTCCCAAGATGTTTCCTGTATTTCATTTGTTCTTTTCCAACTACTGCAATATGACTGTTTCAGTTCTGATTACTTGTTTCCTCATTTTAAATAGAGGAGATGTAAATATTCTATTCCTGTAGTAAAATGTTCCTTGAGGAGGTGTGAGAATGAGACAGAATTTTGTAATAATATCCCAAGGAACTGTTAAGCTTTTCAAAAGAAAGAATATTAAATTAATACAGGGTAGTAATTTCTTTCATGTATTTTCTTCAGATACTATGGTATAGAATTTCAATATTTATTTTTCTTATTCTTGACCTGTTATTATTTTCTGCAGCTTCTTTTAGGCTAATGTTGTCAGGTACCTACTTCACTCACAAATCCAGTCGTTGCAATCTTTTATGCAGAAAAGAAAGGACATTTACTACCTTGAAGGGGTGGTTTCTCAGCTGCTAAAACAGGCAAAAATCATAAAGCGACAGACTTGCTGTAATTTTAGCTACTTATTTCCTGGAAGAAAAAAAAACCTTGAATTTTTAATTCAGAGAAAATGAATTCCATCCCTTAGTATTCTTAGTAAATGAGTCATGTAAGAGTTTTCAGGCAGCAGCAGATCTGTCTCTGGGTAAGACACAGGACTGAACTCCAGAGGAACTGCTGACGCCCACACCGTGTCAGTTGGACTCAGCTGACACCACTCGCCAAATTTATTTCTTTGTCTGCCTCTTGTTTCTCTGGAGGAGAATTTGTGGATGTCTTGGAAGTTGTATGGAGCAGGAAATGTGTGTGCAGGCAGTGGGGGAGCCTTTGCTTGGTGTAACAGCAGTAGTAGCTCTGCTCAGCGGGATGGGAACAGGGAAAATCCGCCAGCACAGACTCCTGGAGCTGTGGAATAGAGGTGGATTTTACACCCCAGAAGTCTGAAATTATTCCTTCTTCAAATATTACTATTTATAATCAGTTTTAGGTCAGGACAGTGGCAGGAAACAAAATTTTCTTCAAATGTAGGTGTTATCTCTTCAAGGAATGTACTCTCACCAAACCTTCTGCTCCAAGTCTGAAGTTTTTTTGTGGCTCAAACTTTAAAAAGAAAAAAAAAATTCTCATAAAGAAGATATGTTTTGGGTCCTGTTCTGCAGCAGAAAGTGTTTGCTGATAGAGTTCTGCCAGGATATCTGTATCAACAACTCTCCTTATTTTAAGCACAGCATGTGCTGGCAAAGAAATGCTTTTATCAGTTCATGGATAAAACTCATATGGCAGAAATGACTCGGGTTCTGCCAGCTGAAAAACTTCTCAGCTTTTTGTCTTACACTGTTGTCAGGCAGGAGGGGCTGAGACATCTCTGATGTAGGCTGGGCCCAAATTTTCAGGGAGCCAGAGAAAGTGAGACGTTGCTAATTCAGACATCTCTAGAGTTTCTGCTATTTTTTAAAAAGATTATTTCTGGAGTCACAATTTTAAAGAAACATTGTTATCACCAACACAGAGAGGTGTCAGTGCAAAGGGATTTGAGGTCTTGCAAAAGCTGACAGAAAAGATTGATAGACTGTAGGTTAATGTCACGTTTGCTAATCTAGAGAGATCTGAGTAAAAAACGTGGATTCTTTTCCTACCACTGTGGATTCCTTTAGGGATTTGTTTTATGGCCTTTATCCAGGCCATTTGTCTCTTTACACCACCCCAGGTGGCTGTGCCCAGCCCTTGGAGTGTCTGCCCATGGTTTTAGAAATCTAGAGGCTTTAGGGGGATACGTCCTCTGTCAAACCAGGAAGAGTTTCCAACCTGTGTAATCTAAAGTGGATGAAAACTTCTCTTACATGAAAGCTGTGTGCTAAACCAAAAACCTGTGGATGTAACAGTGACCAGCAGTGCCCTTCTGTTCAGAGCTTGCAGGGGCTGCAGCTCACTACCTACATCAGCATTAAATTAGCAAAGCTAAGCACTTCTTAGCTTGGAAATGCCACCAATCCATTACTGGTGAGCAATGTGTCACAGTGGGATCCAATCCTCAGGGCAAAGTACCATTTCCCTTTTCCTCTGCATAAATTTGTATGTGCAGAACAGATTTACTGCAGGCCTGTGGCATTTTTGTGAGGACAGGACTGTTCATGGAGAGGTAGGACAAGAAATAAGTAAAGAAAGCTCTCAAACCTCTGGCTCTGCCCACAGCAGTTACACGAGGATGCTGCTACACCCTCCTGCTTCTTGCTCACCAAGAAATTGTCCAGCAGCACACGTGGCTCTGGAGCTGCTCTCAGCTGTGCAGAAAATGGTGCTTTTTTTGAAATATTACTGAATATTATTGCTGATAACTGAAGGAAGTGCCAGGGCCAGGTTCTGGCGCTTTTGGACTCCTGGCTTGTCTTTAGGTCAGAGCTGTGATGGCTGGTGGAGGTTAGGATGGGCTCAAGCTGCTGTGCAGAGATGATGGGGTGAGGGAGATGTTCAAGGGGAGAAAAGATGCAAGGGATGGGAGATACAAATGCCAGGAGAATTCTTTTCCTGTCCCTTTGTGGGGTTGTTTCCCTTTCAGCATTTATGGTTTGTAAGCAATGAAACTGTGAGTTTATTCCGTGGGGATGGAATACAAATACAGGGTGAGAATCAGCTGGCAGCAGGTTTTTCTTTGCTGGTAGGTTGAGAAAAGTGCTTGATAAGCATATAATTTATGCCCTAATTTATTGTATATATTACTATACAGTATATATACTAATGTATACTCTTTTGGTAATATTGTCTTTACCATGATTTTCTGCTCTGCTTGTTTGTTCTTCTTTCTCCAAAAGTTACATTTAATGAAATTGGCTGCAGTTTTGGTTTCCACTTTGTGTATATAGGAGAGAGTTCTGACTCAATGTTTTATGTTCCATATATTTTTTTACTGCTCTGTATTTCACAGACTGGTTTGGATTTTCTTAGTTCTGTCACCTTCTCTACACACAAAAGTCCCATGAATTAAGCAAAACATGGGATTTAAGGATTGGGATTAAGTGCTTTTGGGATTTAGGATTTAGAAGGTGAGTTAGGCCAAAACAGAAGAGTTACCAGCTGGGATGCACAGAAGATACTTAAGGCTGTGAAAATTAAAAGAACATGTAAATTTTAAGGCATTTAGAACTTGCTGAGTGTGGGATGAAAGGCAGGGGATGCCTTTGGCACAGCAGCTGTACTGAGGAGATCCTGGCAATGGCATTTTGGCCATCCAGGACAAGCTGTGCCCTTCCTAAAGATGCTGTGAACCCCAGCCTGCCTTCCCTGCAGCTGGAGCCCTGCTCAGACTGGCAGCAGTTACAGGATGTTTTATCTCCAGCTCAAAATCTGGCCTGAAACTGCCACTGAAAACGTGTTTAATGCAAGGCAGTAAAAAAGTTAATATCAATTTATTGAATTGGAGTTCTTCCTCCCCAAGAACAGGAAGAATTCACTCCTCAGCTGTGTTATTTGGAGAGGTACTAAATGGGGATGAAGGAGGATAGAGTGGTTGCCAAATCCTGCAGAGATGCTCCCGTATCAGCCTGAGTTTCTGCTCACACCTTACCAGGAGTGCAGAATAACACACCAGCATGGCTTCAGCTCTTAAAAGTCTTCTAATGAGCTGAATTGTGCCCAGCTTGTCTCCTTTTCCCTAATTTTGTGGGCCTAAAATCTGAGTATAATTCAGGTGTCATCTGATTGCCTCTCATGATGTTTGTTGTTTCAGTGCAGCAAAGCCATTTATATGGTGAGATAATAAAAATAACTCCTGGGCTGATATATCCTATTAAGCCTCATATCAATGGAAATAATCTTGACCAAACCTGCATTTCAGCCCAAGTGGGGGGAATTACCAGACCTCACTGAGTTGTTTGTGATTGAGGCAGCCCTGATGCTGGCTAATTGTAGCTAATGATTGTGTAAATTGGGTTACAATTAGTTTGGATTCGGCAGCAGAAGTGTTGGGCGTTCAACTGGATGGAGCTAATGAGAAATTCTAACTGTGATTATTACAGTTTATCCAAACAGATGCTCCCACCTTGCCATAAAATCGTGGTCATGTGTTCTCCATTCCTCAGGATTTTTGTCTTAAAATTAAACAGGTGGGTGTGGCAGGAGGCAGGGAATGGCTGCCAGTGCCAGAGGGCAGGCTCAGATGGGAGATTGGGCAGGAATTGTTCCCTGGCAGGGTGGGCAGGCCCTGGCACAGGGTGCCCAGAGAAGCTGTGGCTGCCCCTGGATCCCTGGCAGTGCCCAAGGATGTCCAGGTTGGTCACTGGGGCTGGGAGCAGCCTGGGGCAGGGGAAGGTGTCCCTGCCCAGGGCAGGGGTGGCACTGGCTGGGCTTTAGTTCCCCTTCCAACCCAAACCATTCAGTGATTTCATGCTTATAGGAAAAATATGTCAATTTGGTGTAATTAAGGCCATACAGTAATTTTTTTTAGATTATTTTAATAGCATTACCTAATTTTGTTACAAGAATTCATTTAATGAAGGTCATCCTGCTTTTCCATTTGCAGTATGTTCATGCAGTAATTACATACTAATATAATAATTGAAAATTGGTTAATTTCAGCAAAATACTCAGCAAAGACCCGTGTATGTCATCAACTTTTCTCACCTCACTTGACCACCTGCATAAGGTCACTGACATGCATTGTGAGTGGAATTGTGCTTATTTGGGGATTTTTTTGTGGGCTGTTTGGTGCATTTTGAGCTGGGTTGATGTGATGTACCTGTGATGTGTGATAACCTTCAGTTTCCTAAATGGCTGTGTAGTTCTTGGAGTTTGGATCCTGACAGGAATATGAGCAATGACAACTTGAAAGGCAGCTGTGAATAGTCACACAAAATATGCTGTTTCAGCAAATGCACTGGATTAATCTGAACTCAGGGAAGCATTTGCAGATATAGGATCTGAAAGTGTCTGAATTTGATCAAAATGTTTTAATCTGAAATGAATATTTATAGTGCTTTGGCAATATTTGCATAGCTTTTATAATGAGTGTATCCTTTTATCCTGAGTGTATCAGATTGTCTTCAATTTCTTGTAGTGGAAAAAGAATGAATTAGGTGGGGTAAGTAGCAAATACAGACAAACCCCTCTGCTGTCAGGGGACTGGAGTGAGGATCTGCTCATCACAGCTGATGGCTGAAGTTGTGTCCAGGAGTGCAAGGCACAGAGCAGTGAAATCCATGGATCTGCTCTTAGTCATAAAATCACAGAATCATTAAGTTTGGAAAAGCCCTTTAAGATCATCAAGCTCAACCAGCAGCACCACCACATTCACCACTTGGAGAAATCCCTCAGCATCCCACCAGAAACTCTCACTCCTGTAGGATCCCCCCCCAGCCTCACTGTTCCATGCTCACTCTGTTATTTTTACATTTGTTTGTTGTCTCCAGGTCCAGAATTGAATCCATCTCTCTTTTTTTCCTACTTAAAAAATGTCAGTGCACTCAAGAATCTGACAAGCTTTTTTCCCCTCATATTGGGGCACTTAAAATACTTCCATTGTTTCCCTTACCCAAAGATGAAAATGGTTTTGTGGGTCTATCATGAAGCTGGAAGAATGGGAATTTAACACCATGCTTGTAGAAAATTTCCATTATAAATTCTTTTTCAGAATTCCCAGCTTTTGATTAAATCTCTCCACCCTTGTCATTGAAGGCACCAGAAAGTTTGCAGCTAAGCCTTCCTGGTGGTTTTTAAATACATAAAACTTATTTTTAACCTTTTATTTATTGTTGCACGCTGATGCTTTCAGGTCTCTGATGCCATTTTATCCCTGACATCTGAATGAGTCACACAGTCCCTTTTATTCATTGTTTTGTTATTTTCCTGTGCAGCTGATACATCTTTTATCCATCTCACTCACAGATCCTTAAGCTTGGAATTCAGCTGCAAGGTTGAGCACTGCAGCCTTAGACTGTTTGTTTTCACCTTCTAATTTTTATTTCCTTAATCACATGAGCATTTAATTAATATATTCCAATTATTTCCATCGAGGTTATCAGGTTCTTCATACCCTTCAATATCTCCTGTAATCAGGACATTTCATTATTGTCTAATTCAGCTTTTATGAACAAATCTCTCATAAGTTTTAATATTTGTTATGTGGTGACTAAAAATCTGTGATTTTTTCATTTTGTTCCCTCTGAAGTTACTGGAACTTTCTCAGAGTAACCTTCGTTTCCCTGGCTGTGATCACTGCTGATAACTGGATTCTGAAATTCAGCTTTTACCTTCCCTTAATGCCTCCTGCATTTTATTATTGAAGAGTTTAGAATAAAAGGTAATTTTGGATAAAGGTTAAATGTAAGCGGGTAACTTTCAGGAAATGTCAACTTAATTTTAGCAAGATTATAAAAACTTTTTTTTGCAAAGCTTTCCAAGGTGGGACGTGCTCTGTTTCTTAAGAGCTGCACAGTCTGCAGCATTTTGGACAGTGGCCTCTCTAACCAAATTTGGATGAAGGTTTAGTTCAGGCTATGAAAGTTGGATAAAAGTAACTTGACCTTGAAGTTTTATCCACATCATTTTTATGGCCACACAAATTTGTAATGACAGAAGTTTGTCCTTTGACTCATTTTAAATTGCAGAATGTTTGATGCTTTCCCAGCCTGTAATTGAGTTAAAATAAGATCTACAAGGAGCTTTCCTTCATCTGACTGCCAGCACAGGTAATGCACACAAACCCTGCCTGCTGCCAGCTGATGAACCCCCAAGGAAGTGCTGCCTCTCTCTTTTAAACTTCCTCATCCAGAGGTTTTAATTATTTATGCAATTTGCTTGTTAAAATTAGACATTTTTGCTTTTCTCTCATAATTCCTGTGAAATTTCTGTATCCATCTCAGTCATTCATACTTGAATTTCTTACAAATGTCTTCAGCTAAATAATCTTGGCTGAGCCAATCTCAGCCTCCCTTCTGAGGCTCCAAAATGTTCAAAATGAGAGTGGTTTGACCACCCCTGCTTCATGCTAGTTCATGTGCTAGATTAGATATTAATTAACAGGACATTTTAGGAAGAGCATAATTTCTGGATCTGGTTTTCATTTTAAAAACCGTGTCTGCTCTACAGTTTGGGAAAAAAAATAACCAGAGAGTGGCTCTTGCATCCTTGTTTTCCATGCAAGATCTTCCATTTCAGCTGCTTAAAGTGCTCACTGTAAATATTGTGCTATACCATTAACAGAAAAGATTGTGGATTATTTGATACCATGGAAGGAAAAAGAGTGGCAGGAGCTCTTTTGCTTGTGAACAGCAATCACAGAAGGGTTTGGGTTGGGACCCCAAAGCCCATCCAGTGTCCTGGGCAGGGCCACCTTCCCCTGTGCCAGGCTGCTCCCAGCCCCAGTGTCCAACCTGGACATCCTTGGGCACTGCCAGGGATCCAGGGGCAGCCACAGCTTCTCTGGGCACCCTGTGCCAGGGCCTGCCCACCCTGCCAGGGAAGAAGAGAAGAATTTCTCTCTCAGGTCTGCTCTCCCTGAGCTCTGTGGTGCAGGAGAGCAGCAGTGAAGGAGAAGGAGGCTGCACCTTGCCTTGGTCCTTCCCTGCCACTGCAGCTGGGGCAGGGCTGTGCCCAGTGTGCTTCTGAGGAGGTTCAATGTTGTGCTGCCCTTTTTACATGAATTGAGACAAACCTCAGCTCAGCTCCTGATGTGCAGTGTATTATTTTTTAGCAGCAGGACCCAAGGAGTGTCAGCCAGGGAGCCTTTGTGCTTTGTTAGCAGTGACTGAGAGCAGTGGTAGCTGAAGAACAAGACAAAACCTTGCAAATCCCATTTTTCTGCATATGCACTGCCACTGAAACAAGCTGAAAACCCAATTCACTTCATCTCGAGGTTCAAAATGCAAAGGTCCAGTGTCCTTTAGGTGTGGGAGATAACCTTCATTTCAGTGCTTAAATCATCTCTTCCTTTCTCCCCCTCTTTAAATCCAAACACACATCAAATCAGTTTGATCTGCAGCCCCAGATCAAGGTATGATTTGTGTGGAGGGCAGCAGAAAACATTGTGAAGTATCTCAGTATTTCTCAAAGCCAGCTCAGTGGGTAAGCTGCTGTTGCTTTAAAAATATAACGTGAAAACTATAATGAGAAAAAGTTTGGAATTGGGCCAAAAAATGTAAAACCTTTATGGTGGATTAAACTGTTTTGCAACTAAATACCGCTTCTCTCTGCAACAACCCATTCCCTCACGTAGCTAAATACTGCCATATGTTTAAATTCTTGCAGGCCTCCTAAGGCTGACCCAGAAGAAATGTCAACAAATGTTTGTGAGTCCTTGTGGCCTTGTAACATTTCCTTTAAGAAGTGAAGAATGGAACAGCAGGAGCTGTAACACTCCCCCAGAACAGACATACGAAGGCATATGGCTGACATGGGAGCCTGCTGGCTCTTCCAGCATTGCTGGCTTCATTCTTAAGGATCCTTTTTTTTTATTATTATTATTATTCCTCAAGACAGCTAAACTTGTCTGTCTGCTTGACGAGTTGCTCTGCTCTGCTCAGAGCTGAGTTTGGGATGCCCAGGGTCCTGCAGAGCCCCTGCTGTGCCATGCCAGAGCCCACAGGTTGTTCCTGAGAGTGGCAGATGGGGAATCCAGGGATGGGGAGATGTTGGGAATGTCCCACAGGATCTTCAGGCAGCTCTGTACACACAGGAGCTCGAGTAGATGGAAAAGCTTTCTCTGTAGGGCATAAACCCAGTGTTGACTCTGGTTTTGGTAATTAAAATAAATGGCATTTGCTGAACAGTGTTGAATAGTTGCACTTAACTCTCATTGCAGATGTGGGTTTGTTTCTATTAAATAGAGGGTTTGAGTTTGCTGATGTGGGGGAAGAACTTCTAATGCACAGGATCTCAAGTTTCTTCCAAGTCAAAGTGATTTAATTGTACAAAGCCATTAGACTTCCAATGGAATTTGTGTGCTTTGGATCACTTTTCTTCTTCCCTGTAAATGTCCTTTCCTTCAATTATTGTTTTTAGTTAATTGAAATGTTCCTGTGCTGTACTGAGGAAACTGCAGTTCTGGAAATCTCCAGGGCACAAAGCAACCAGGAGGGTAAAAGCAGCTCCACAGCTCCACTTCCAACTGCAAGTGTTCCATGTGTATTTCTCCTCCTGTCCCTAAGGCACCTGGGGACATCTGTGTCCCTCAGTGCAGCTCTGGGGGTCTGTGTGTCCCAGGGGCTGTGAAGGCTCTGCTGCCCCAGGCCAGCTGGGTGAAACTGTGGATTATCCCTGAGATAAGGGGGAGCAGCATGTGACAGGGCCTCGGGTACTCATCCAGATTTCTCTCTTTGATGAAACACCAAATCTTGTTCTGAAACTGGGGACTTTTGGTCGTTTTTGTCTCACCCATTGTACCATATTTGTGGTGTGCAGTGCTTTAAACCACGAAATCTTGACCTTTTGAGTTACAGCACTGTGTGTTTCTCAATACCACAAGATATTTCTTCACAGAGTATTTTGGAAGGTAATTTATGTAACTGCTCATAAAATTATACTGTCTTGATGTGGGGGCTGCAGAGGTTCATTTTCTCCAATGTGGCTGGGGCAGTTCCTGTGACCTGAAAAATAAGAGCATAAGCCCAGCATTTGAATAAAATACAAACTATAAAAGGAAAAATCCATCATTTAGTGGAGTTTCTGTGGTTTATTCCTCATGCTCTCTTTTTCTCTGGGCACTGCAGTTACAGTAAGAAGAAAACAATAATGTAAAAACAATGAACATGTTGCACGAGATTGACAGAATGAATAATTAGATTTCTTTTTATGAAAGGGAGCGGGGACGCTTATTATTGCCGTTTGAAACCTCTCTAATGAATTTTGTGAGGTGCTCAGCCATAACTCAGCATGCAGAATGCTGTCTGTGAGAAAGGGCTGCAGTGCAATTATCATTGCTGTGGCTGGAGAAGCAGTGAGGTGTTGAAGCTGAGCTGTCCACACCCTCAGGGGGCTTGTTTCCCTAGAACTCAGGTTCGCACTATCTGAAGACTGAGTTACAGGTTTGTTCAGCCGTGTGGAGCTGTCAGGCACTCACAGGTGCTGGCAGCACAGACAGGAGGGTGTGTTTGCTGTCCAGGTGCAGAGCTCACCTGAGTGAGCGTTCAGCGTGCACACAGCCTGGCTTTGGCTCAGCTCCACTGCTCACACGTGCTAAAAGGTTGGCTCCCTGAAGAAATAATGGTATGGCCGTCTCATCCTGGCTTTGGAGGATCTCAGCATTGGTTGTGAGAGTAAATCAGCTCACCTTTCCCAGATCAGGTGTTAATTGCTGTGTCCAGCCCTGGAGCTGAGCAGCAGAGGCGGTGCTGACACAGCCCATGGTTGGCAGATGGCCCCAGCCCAGCCACACCAAGGTGTTTATGCCCTGCCAGGGCTGAGAGAACAGCTCTGCTCCCCAGCCCTGTGCCCCAGCTCGCTGGGGGACCCTGGGCTGGGCACGCTGTGCTGAGCTAACCACGTTTATTCAGCTCCAGCTCAGCCTGCAGCCCGGGCAGGAACAGCTCACATCTGCCAGCAATGCACGGTGTGGGTGCTCCCAGCAAAGCTGCCCAAGGCCACCCAGAAGGCTTCAGTTGTGGCCTGGAATGTTCTTCCATCCCTGTCCAATTCAGCTGAAAAGGAGAAATGTTGCTGCTGTATGAAAATTCTTGCATTTATCTATTTCAGACAAGCTTTTGGCAAACAGGCTTTTCTGTGCTTCTGGGGAGAGTCACATTTCTGCAGAGCTGGAAAAGTGACTGCTTTCATTCTTATAAAGCTATCTTTGATTTTTATTAGGAATTAGAATCATGGAATAATAAAATCATTAAGGTTGGAAAAGCCCTCCCAGCCCACGGAGTCCCAGCTGTGCCCAGTGCCCACCTTGTCCCCAGCCCAGAGCTCTGAGTGCCACCTCCAGCCCTTCCTGGGACACCTCCAGGGATGGGCACTCCAAAGCTCCCTGGGCAGCCCCTGCCAAGGCCTGAGCACCCTTTCCATGGGCAAATTCCTGCTGCTGTCCAAGCTGAGCCTCCCCTGGGCCAGCCTGAGGCCGTTCCCTCTCCTCCTGTCCCTGTTCCCTGCCAGCAGAGCCCGACCCCCCCTGAGCCCCCTCCTGTCAGGGACTTGTGCAGAGCCACAAGGTCCCCCCTGAGCCTCCTTTGCTCCAGGCTCAGCCCCTTTCCAGCTCCCAGTGAGGTTATTTCCATGCAGTCTTCCTTTCTCTCCAGGGATGTTAACACTGGGCTCTCCTCACTCTGTTCCAAAAAAAGCCATTGACACTGGGAGAGTAGCTGTGCTTCTGAAATCTGCTGAAATTGGAAGTGGAGAAGGTTCTCAGCTTTCAGCCACTGAGGGTTTGGTGCTTTGTTAGTATTGTTTTATTTAGGTTTTTTTTTTTTTCTTTATTTTTATATGATCCTTCTATTTCCCTCAATACATCCCCTTGTTGGTTGAATATGAGTTTACCACATGATTGCCAGTGCTGCTCTGGAGCTCATTTATTGTTATTTAAAGAACTGCCTACAGCACCTAGGCCTGTCTCCATCAGGCAATATCACTGACAGACACCAGCAGGAATTCCTCCCTAATTGTGCAGTTTCCCTGGAATATGCACAGCACTGGCTCTGTTATTATTTGGCTGTGTGTATTTCTACTTCCCAACCATTGTTGGGAAGAAACCTCCTAATGCACTTGCTTGTAGCTTGTAATAATTACAGCACAGAAAATTAAAGCCCTGGTGCTATTTGGGTGGCATCATGAAGAGCAGACAAATGTTAAATATTAATATTGCCAACTCTTCGGGCTCATTTGGGCTGTGAGCTTCAGTGTTATGGACACTCCATTACCTGCTGCAGCTGAAATACAGATGTGTGCTGAAGGTACAACAGATAGGAAGGCAGGTTAGCAAATAACAAAGTAACTCCATAAAATATATGAGAGTATTGTAATTTCTGGAGTGATATCCTGAAATGATAGGTGGTGGGGAATCATATCATCCTTGCTCTAAATATTGCTGGAATTCTGCAGGGCTGTGTTAGCTGTGAGTAGGAGCTGCACAGCAGGCATCAAGAAATGCTCCTTGCCCTTCCTCATCTCTCAAGTTCTTGCTCATTGATATTTAGCTCTGTGTTTAATGGACTTTTCCTAAAAATTATATCTATATATGTAATATACATAAAAATATATGTATGTATATTATACACACATAAATATATTAAATTATGGCACTGTCAAGACATCAGTTGCTCGGTATTGTTCAGTCCTGAAAGCTGAAATGTACCAGTTAAAGAGGATTTGGGTTTTATTTCTGTATCAGTAATGTTTATCTTGCCTGTCTGCATTTCTTTGGCCTCTCTTTTGTCCACATTTAAAGACTGCTTCATGGACAAATTAATGCATTTGACATTGCCTTGCCCTTGATTGAGAAGCCAAGTGTGAAATGTCCTTTGAGGAAGCACAAAAGGAAATGAGGAAAAGCCATCGAGGAAGGGCAGAGACAGAGTGGCTTCTGGGTGACCTAAAATGAATTTATGAGCCATTTTCCCTTCCTGCCACCCTCCCCAGATCCAGACAAGCCATGACCTCTGGAGGTGGGAGGAGAATGGAATAGGAATAGGCAAAGGGATGTATTTGGTCCAGAAATAAGACTGAATGAAACTTTTTTAAAAGCCTTACAAATGTTTGAAGAGTTGCAGGGTTTGCAATAGGCTCCCCAGAATGAATCATGAATCTTCCTGGGCTGACAGAGATATTCAGTGAGTTGAATGAGGCACATAGAAATTCAGAAACATCAGATCTCTGTGGTGGCTTTGAACAACTCCTCTTTTCTTTATTTATTAATAAAAGGAAGAAGGTAGGAAAAAATGTCCCTGAGACCAAAGAATTCTGTCTCTCTTGAGTCTCATGGATAGATTCTGAGCTATTCTCCTTCATGGTATCTCTGATGTCCCAGAATTATTCTTCCTTGGGTGTCTCCAGTGGACCTGGAACCAGCAGGATGATTTTGTAGAACATTTCTGTAAAGATTTTTCTAAAGGTTAGTTGAATTTACTTTCTGTGCTGAGTGTCCCCTACAGCTTGACTAATGGGGGCATTCAGCATATACTTCAGTGGCTCTCAATTTTTAGGTTTTCTTTTCAGGCCACTAGAAGAGATTGATAAAAGAGAGCAGAAGAAAGCCAGAGGAAAGAAATAGAGAACAGCCTCCTGAAAGATAATATAAATAGAGCACCAAATGCTAGTGAAGACAGCTCTGCTATGGGTTTGCTCTGGAGGAAGGATCTGGCCATCCATGTTTAGAGAAAGAGAAGCACCAAAGAATAGGAAAATGGCAAGGGGAGGAAGCAAACCAGGAGGGGAAAAAACCCCAAAAAACTGCAGGGAAAATTTGCCATAAAAATCTTTCAGTGCTGCCAGGCTCCCAATCCGTGGTGTCTGACATCTGCTGAGCTCCAGCGTGACTCAGATGGCTTCAGAGCAGCTCTGTGTGCCTCCTGCACTGGCAGGAACTGATTTGGTATGCTCTGCATGTAGAATTTGCTTTTCCAAGAGAGGATATATACGAGCCTTTTCCTGGTGGCAGCTCGAGAACAAAGGTTTGAGATAATCGGCTAGACAACAAGAATGAAAAGTCAAGTTTTAGAGCACAAATTAGTAGAGTTGCCACATGCAGGTAATTTGAATTATATACTATGTGGTACATAGAAATATTTATTTGAGCATAAAAAGTATATAATTTTTAATTCCTATTTATTTACGTGCATATACATCTGTACAAGTGTCTATGCACAAAATGTCTGTAGCTGCTTGCTGTGTGGATCCACTTCCTCCAAATTTAGATTTTAGAGGAAACTCAGGGAAGTTGGAAACATTGAAACAGAGGGCTTGATTTGTGATATTTAAAATGACAGAGCACACCTGCCTGCAGGCCTGCCAGTCCACTCCTATTCCTGGTACCTGGCTAGGACAGGGCTGCAGCAGCATGAGGATAATTAATACAGACTTCATCCTCCAGGGCCCAGCGTTTGCCTCCAGGCCCTGCTGACCCAAAAGCAAGAAAAAGCTGATAAAGTCATATTGTACTGGGAGAGCACAGGACTGGGCACCCGTGATTTGCAGAGGGCTTTTTGGGGGGGCTAATTTGTTCCTTGTGAGCCCATGTGAACCTTTGCTGTCCTGCTGGCTGATTTGGCCTCAGATGGGTGAGATTTGGGCTTTGGTCTGCAGTCTGTCAGCATTCTGCAAAGCTCTGGGATGTGGTTTTGTCTCTCAAACAAATACAGATATTCTGCCTCTGCCTCTCCCTCCTGCCCTGGTCTGTGCTGTCCCAGCTGGGTGTTTGGGTGGTGGGTGGGTTTTGGAGTGCAGGGTTTGGCAGAGCTGCTGTCCCCAGCTCCCTGCCTGTGCCACTGCCACCAGCACTGCATGGAACACCAGGGGAAACACCTGGGGACAGCATAAAGTCAGAATAGTTCATAAGAAAGAGGAATGGGCTCTTAACCTGCCTGGACCAGAACTGGTTTTGTGTGAACCCCTCTCTGCAGCTCTTGTGTTTTGTCCTTCTTTCATATGTTCTGCACAGGGCATCTCCTTGAGAGGGGAGGTCCTTTCCTTCTCGATAGAACTGCAGAATAGTACAACTTTTCGAGTCAAAATTTGTTTATAAGCCTCATTTTATACCAGATTTCTTAGGTTGAGAACAGCTCCTCCAGGACTGAACCCTGTGTGTGGATCCAGGCATGAACACTTCCCTAACTTGGAAGGAGAAGGCAAAAAAACCCCATGAAATGCTGCAGTGCTGTGGTGATGCAGGGCAGTGAGGGGGAAATGTGTGCTCCTGTCTGTGCTGCTCAGCACCAGGGACAGCCCTGGCTGCTGCTCTGGGTGCTCAGGAGAGAACACAGAGCAGGGAAAGCACCCCCAGCTCTGCAATCGGAGTTACTCACCCTGGCCTCCAGCAGCCCCTGCCACTGGCTGTGTGTGGGGGAGGCAGGTTATCCAAATTGCAGTTTCATCCCCTCTGGTGCAGTTCCTGCCCTCTGCTTTGTTCCACCCCTTTGCCCCTGACCATCTCTCAGAACAAGGTGGGGAGTCCTTAAGTGTCCATATCCACCAGAGACCTTGGCTGTGCTGCTGATGTCAGCTGGGCACATTCAGAGAGTGACAGCCTTAATAACCTAAATTAACTTTGAATTTGGAGCTGCTTTCAACGTGCAGCTGGACCAGGTGACCTCCAGAGCCCCTTCCCACCTGAGTGATCCTGGGCTGCTCTGTTGGGTGCTGCCTCTGGGGTCCCCAGTGCTTGGCTGGGCTGCCTGCAGCGAGAGGGAAAAGGCAGATCCTCCTGCAAGGTGATCCCAAGCATGAACTTATTCAGTTGCTAAGGTAATGGCATGCAGGAGCAATTTATACCCAGCCAAGGACACTCATCCTGGTCAAGGCCCCCAGATCCGTGTTTTCAGCAGGGTTAAATAATCCCTGTTGTGCACTGAGACCTAAACCTCAGTGCAGACCCATCTTTTATACCTAAACAGAGATTAGTCTATATAAAAATATGGTGTGGTGCTGTGCTGTGTAGTAGGGACCAGAATAAAACTCAGAGAGCTGGCAGGAAACAGATTTTGTTGAAGCTGTGTTCCTAAAATGCAAATTGCAGAAATGATCAGAATAACTTCATGCAAATTATATTTATACAGCTGATCCAGCTTCAGGAGAGAGGGGAGTTCAGGCAGTGCCCAGCACAGAACAGCAAACAGCAAAAACAGCATCAGGGAAGTCAAGTTGAAACTTTATTTTAAGGCAGAACTTATACCTACAGCTTTAGAGCAGATAATTATTCACTGAGAGAGAAGTGAGGGAAGAACTGGGGAAGCTCTGCACCCAAACAGCAGAGATCCTCAGCTGGCGTGTGGGAGCTCTGAGCTCCAGCCTCTCCTCTGAGCTTTATGTGGGTTAGTGCATTTTCAGGGCTGAGATGTTTTATAGTGTGCCTCTGCTCACTTCCAGCAGTGGCTCCAAGGTCAAGTGATGTGTGGCAGGGTCAGACTGTGGATTCATGGCAGAACCATGGAAAGCTCACACATTCCTAAACCTTTGTGTTCATGGGCTCAAATAATTTTTATTTTAAATTATGGTAGCTTCCTTATTTTTCTATTTTTCTTTTTTTTTTTTTTTTAAATTTTCTTTTACCAGTATTGTTATTATTTATTGCGTACATTCCGAATATTTAATATGAGTAATCTGTTTAATATGCAGGTTATGAATACCTGGATTTTTTGCAGGCTTGTAAAAAAAATTTAAAAATTAATCACAGGGGGAAAAAAAGCCCTTCAGCCACTCAGTCCTTTTGCCTGGGCTGTGTAAAAACCTTGTTTCTGTATTGGATTTGAATAAGTAGTTTTTGATCAATAATCCAGTCAAGAAGTTTTGGCTTCTCCAAGTTTTAATTCATCCATGCAGAGGTCTCTGGTGCTTTGAATATGGTCAGCACTCTTTGCTTGAGCAATAATTTAGAATATTAGGGTTTTTCTTTAATTATTGTGTGTGGTATCAGTTGTGTTTCCATAGGCATTTCTCCAGGAAATTGTAATCAAATAAGTATTTATGTGCAAACCTGAGGCAATGGAGCTCTGACTGTGTTAGAAATGCTTTTTGAAGTGCTGTATGGATGGAATATTTCAGTCTCTTTCACTCATTTCTGCGATATTTACCAGAATTTTCACTGGGCTTGGAAAGAGTTGCAAAAATCTGGCGCCGTTTCATTTGAGAAACTCATCCCTGTTGCTTTTGGGTCTCTCAGTGAGTGGGACCCAAACATATGCAGTTAGAAACCCTCTGTTTAAACCCTCAGTTTTAATGCTTTTATGACTGTGAGCAATTTGTCTCTATTTCATTAAACTCTCAGATAGGTTCCCAAGTTTATTCCTGTAACTGCTCTCCTGCAAATATTTAATTTTAGGGGCACAGTGGATACAATTTTCCTCCAATTTCAGATCTTTGTGGATTTCTAATATTTTCCATCTCTTTTGATGACAGTAACGTACCTGGGTGTTTTTTAGAGGGACAAACGTGTGTGCAGTGCATCAGGGAAAGGGAAAATGAAAATAAGCAGAGCTTTGGGGTTGTTTTGGGTTTCCTGGGGGTAAATCTCATATTTTGCATGCGCCCCGATTGTATTGGTTTATTCACTTTGCCAAACGGCCCACAAAGCTGTGAATATTTATTTAGTGCTGCTCCTAATGGTTTTTCTAATAGGGAATTATTTGGGTACAATGAAAGACATTTGTAAATGAAGCAGATAAGCCCTTTGGCAGACAAGGAGTGTTTTGTCCAACACAAGAATTCTATTGTCCACTGCTTCAGTTGTCAAGTGCCTGGGGAGCCCAGGATTTATGATGATGCTACAATGGCCCTTTCAGAGGGGACTCTAAGAAGCTGTGAGATTCCGTTCCTCTGCTTTTCAGACTCCCAAATCTTTTTATCGTGCGAGGACAATGCCGGATTCAGCTGCTGCCCGGGCCCGTTTCACATCAGGCATTGTGCAGTAATTACCATAGTGACAATGGGCTGGGGGCTCCTTCCCCTGGCCCCAGCCCCAGCTCCAAACTGCTCCACTTGTCACTTTGCATCAACCCACGGCTCCCTTTGCCCCAAAAAGTCTTGTTCGGCCGTGTGCTTTAAAGAGCCACTGTGGCAAATCTCTTTGGAGCGTTGGAACTGGTTAATGGGTTTTTTCTTTTTTTTAAGTTTTCTTGTAATAATAATTGGGCTTTGAAACAGCCTTCTGTAAATACAGCAGTGGGGGGGGGTTGGCTTTTTGCCCTTTTGTAAGTGTTATAAAGTTATTAGAACTGATGAAGGCATATTCAGCTGCAGGGAAAATAAGAAAAGAAAAACGTTATACAGTAAATAGTAGGCATCAGATAAATGAAATGGTAATGGGAAATAAGTGGGTATCTGATACCTAAATATCAATTAATCAGCTAAACTGTTCTGTCTGCAGTCACAGGGATGGAAATCATGCAGACTCAAACCATGTGGTTAATGAAAATTAATATCTGGAGGAGTTTCTCCTTACTTGATGTTAATATGAAAATTTATTTACTTCTAATAATGGTTAGTGCTACAAAAAATATCAGTCTGTAACCCCTGATATCTGTTGAAATGCAGTGTGACTGAAGGATAGAGGCTGTAATTGGCAGTGAAATTATTTTTTTTTATTTTTATTTTTTATATTTAAAATCTTTTATCTATTATTCTTTAAGATCCTTCAATCCCAGCCCACTCTGTGGTTCCACAATTGGTCCCTTTGCTGGTGGTCAGGGTTATGCAGTGTCTGTTATCAGCTCTCTGAGGTTTTTAAAGGCAAAAGTAGAGCTTAAAAATTTAGATGGCAGGGATATTTAAGAGGATATTTTGAGAAGCCTTTATCCAAGCAACTTCAAATGTCTTGGGCATAAAGGGATCTTGAGCTGCAAAGTCATCCATAAAAATGTTGTTTTCTGTAAAGATACTGAACAAATTATCACAATGAGGGAGTTTATTCAGTTTCAGTCATTCATATGAACTGTGAATTAGTTCAAAAGGGTCCTTCATGAAAAAAAATAATATATTGCAAAGTGCCATAGGTACTTCATAATGTGAATGTGTGGAGCACTTTTATAAACCAAGTGCTTTTATATGAGTGGTTCAGTCATCACACAAATCACCACTCCACAGAGCTGAACCTTAGCAGAATCCCCTGGCTAGGAATGTGCTTTTATAGCACAAAATTCCAAATTTTTCAGAGGGACTCAATGTATTTGCAGTCGTGAGGGGCCACAGAAGCCACGTGACTTCATTTCTTCCTTTGATGGAGAAGGGTGAAATGTATCTGTGCAATATTGAATGTAAAATAGTCAGGCAATGCCTCTTTCCTTTCCATCACTTGTGCTGGGAACTCTGAAATTCCACCTGTGCTGCTGAACTGGGGTTTTTGCAATTAAAACTTGATTGGTTTAATGGGGGTGAAAAGTGGGTATAAAATGAAGGATTGATACAGATGAGGCATCTGCAACAGTTAAACACTGCATAAAATGACTGACTTGGATCTATCAGCCCAAATTACAGAGGCTATTTCTTAATAATTAGCTCTAGACATTTTCAGTTAATAAATTTGGAGGTGCTGGGGAATCTAGCCTGATTTCCTTGGCTGGAATGGATCTTAATCCCAGAATTCAGTCAGGGCTCTTTAAGTGCCTGTCAAAGTCTCAAATGAACCTCAGGAATGCAGTGTCTGCACCAGAAGGTAACAGCAGATCATACTGTGTATTTCCTTTGCATTCAGCCACATTAATTGTATTTGATCTATATTTTACTTGTGTGGGGACATTGTCAGAAGCACCTGGGATGATGAGGGACTGCTCTGTGAAATTGTGACCATCCTTAACTGACCAATTTAAATTCAAGACTTGTCTCACCTCACGAGAAATGATTCAGCAGGTTTCTTTTAGTTTCTGTTCCCTTTGTCCAGACTGACTCAACTTCCTGCCCCATTTATAAAATAATGGTAACCACTGAAACAGCTGTAGATGAACTTCTCACAGGCAGAGACACTTGGGGTTGTTTTTTTTTTTGCTTCAAATGTTTTATCTTAGGTATTTTTTCACTACTGTAGTGGCAGTTCTACTTCCTAAAATAATCTACTCCCTTTTCTGTCATAATGCTAAACCCACTAATTTTCTAATATGCCTTTAGAGCACTTAGAAATGTTCAAAGCACATCTTGCTGCTTAATGGCATCTGCAGCTGTTCCTTTTTTCACTACAGTGTGTCTTGTCTTGGATAATGTTGCCAGAACAGATTTTTTCCATGGATGACAAAAAAGAGATGTGAAAGAATTTTGATATGGCCTCAAGCATTTTAGTTCTGGGAGCACTGTAGCAAAAGTGAGTCTGTTAAATGTTCCAGGACAGGGCTTGGAGCAGCCTGGGGTGGTGGGAGGTGTCCCTGCCCATGCCAGGGGTGGCACTGGGTTATCTTTAACCTGCCCTTCTGTGATTCTAAGGTCCAGACTCTTTATTAATTTTCTCCTTGAAATTGTAAGTAGCATTTCATTGCTTATCTTTAGACTGCTGTGGTAGTTCATGGGCCAGATTTCAGTTTTCTTTAATTATCGTCCCACCACTGCTTTGGATTTCAAAGTGGCCTTTTTCCTTGTTTGCAGGCAGAGCTGCAGTAGTGGCTGAGTGGCAGCAGAGGGCTGGCAGCGTGTCCCAGCTCCTGAGTGGCATCTCAGATGTGTGGAATATGCCACATCAACTGGCAGCAGGTTTCCAGTGGGTGAAGGTGAGTCCTGCCCCAGCCCTGTGACCTCCTGGGGGGTGTCAGGGATCCAGGGCTGGCACCTTGTTCCTGTAGTGTCTGCAGTGTCTGTGCAATGTCTGTGCCAGGCAGGGAACCTTCCTGCAGGGACTGATCCCTCAGAGAGTTTCAGCAGAGCTCCTGGCATCACCCAGCTGATGCTGTAGCACCCAGCATCCTTCTGTCTCTGTACAGAGTTTGATAAGGGACATGTTTGGAATCCCTTTTGTTGAACTTCTTGTTTAAAACACCAGAGAATCACTTGAAAATTCACAGCAGTGGAGCACTGAAGAACAGGAATGTAAGAATGTTGCTGATGTTCAGGTTTACAGCTGGAAGTGATCAGTCAGAAAGGTTCATAGTTTCCTTATTCTGGTGAGTGAGTGATTAATTCCATCTTTCTCTGATATGTCATGCAGTACAATTGAGCTCAATAAAACTGCTCAGACTTGGGATGGGACAGGAATTTCGTGGTTACCCTTAGGCTTCAGAGAAGGTGAAAAGTGTGGAAGCAGAGCAGAATGGGAAACTCTAGACCTAGAAACAGTTGGATCTGCTGCTCTGATGCCTTTAATTTTTCAAATCCTCTGTGACTTTCAGTGGTGCTGTTGCTGTCATTCCACAGAGGTGAGAATTGCCCCCTTGCAGGAGTGACCATTGTTTGTTTTTAACATAGAAACAGGTTAAGTGTAATGGATAATAAATATGTAAACACTGTAATTTTACAGAATCAAAGGCACGAGCCCACCTGAATTGTGTGGGATAAAAAGTACAATTCCAGGATATTAAGGCTCTTTGTCTTGCTGACTCAGTCACAGTTTTTACATTCAATTCACTCAGGTCCTGCTTGACAGATGCTTCATTTCTGTGAAAATGTCCCTGAATGACAATTATCTCATTTCTGGCAGCCAAATGGACCAACACTGGCACACCCCTGTGAGCAGCTCCATGGCTGTGAGTGTGGGGTGTGCCCAGGTTTGGGGAGGGGGCTGCAGCCAGGCTGCCTGGGCCAGGGACAGCAGCAGCACTCAGGTTCATTCAGCTCCTCAGTTCTAAGGGCAGAGCTCAGGATGATGAATTCTGGTCCTGTCTGAACACAAAAACCACATTTTGCAAACAGTGCTCAGCTCTTGTTCAGATCCAGTTGCTCAACAGAACGATTATAAAGAGGGTTTGGTTTGAAGACTTCCTGACCAGGTTTCAAATGCATTCCTGGGTATCAGGAAGACATTGAGAAAATATCTGAAATTAGTTCTGCATGTCTCTGTTCCATGCACAGTTACATGAATTTCTCACCACTGTTTTGGCTCTTTTGGCATTTTCTAATATCTCAGTTCATGGTTTAGTTCAGGCCCCTTTCCCCCTTTCTAGTCTGTTTGTTCTTGACTTCAGAGCTACTTTCAAATATATTTAGATTTAGAAATTAAAGGACTGTGAGGAATAAGCTTAAAGGAAAATGTAAAGGCCCATCACTCTCACTAGTGTGTGAGATAAGTGAATTTTAACTGGGTCCCTACCCCAGTTTTATCTGACAAAGTATTGTGCCTTTTTTTCATAGACTTCTTTGCATTTCAGAGTTAAAGCAAATAATTTGTGAATGACAGCTTCCTGCAGAGAGACTGTGGGATGTTCCCTCTGCTTGGAGTGTGAAGTGTCTCCCTGCAAAAGAGGAGGAACAAGAGCTGCTTTTGTTGATTATCATGTAAACCTGTGACTCCATATGCTCCCTAAATTCTCTTCCCTTCTTTTGAAGGATCTTTCTTAAATTACTTCCAGCTGTGCCTGTTCAGGAATGCAAATTTCCTGTTACAGTATCTGGCTAATGACAAGAGCTGGGAAGGTAAAAGATTCATGTTTAACCATTGTTTATGGGACAAAGAGCAGCAGGGCAGAGAGCAGGGCCCTGCTGAGCTGCTGGGGGCTGTGACACAGCCTGGCCTCAGCCACCACCGAAGGGAGCAGGAGCTGCAGGAAGGGGGAATATCCTGCCTGGACATTTCCTTCCTGTGCTGCTGGGATTGTCTGTACTGATGCTCAAGGGAGACACAGCAGAGACACTTCCCCCTGATTATATCATTCTGTAAAGCCTGCTGCATGAATAAAGGGTCCTCAGCACCCCAAAAAGGAATACTCTTGTAGAATCATAAAATCACAAAGTGGTTTGGGTTGGGAGGGACCTTAAAGCCCAGCCCTGGGCAGGGACACCTTCCCCTGTGCCAGGCTGCTCCCAGCCCCAGTGTCCAACCTGGACATCCTTGGGCACTGCCAGGGATCCAGGGGCAGCCACAGCTTCTCTGGGCACCCTGTGCCAGGGCCTGCCCACCCTGCCAGGGAACAATTCCTTCCATGAATCTGGCCAAAATTTCCCCTCTGTCAGTGTGAAGCCCTTCCCCTGGTCCTGTCCCTGCAGTTCCTGATGCAGAGCCCCTCTCCAGGTTCCCTGCAGTCCCTTCAGGTCCTGGAAGGCTGTGCTGAGTTCATCAGGCAGGATGAGAAACTGAATTCACTTCCTCAATATATAAAATAGTGCTGTGTTATGTGTGCTTTGCCTCCTTCATATGTAACATTTAATTCTAATGTAGAAAAACTGTAATGGGAAAACCAGGCTGCTCCTGATGCACAGAGCAGATCTTGGGAGGAAATTCCTCCAGAGTTTTGTTTCTGCTCAGATGCCACATGGAAAGAAAATTGATTTTCACTTGGAATCCCCCTGTCCTGCATGTTGAACCTGGCCTACATGTCAGAGCAGAGTTCCCCCTCCAGCTGCCTGTTTTATCCTGTCTCACACCTCTGACTTTCCTTCTCTGCAAATATCCTCTTCTGTAGGTTTTTGAGACCTGAATTTTGATGTGAGCCCATAGAACAGACACTCAGTGTACCTGCAGGATCAGCTCATTACCTGTGTTTTAGGGTGGATATTTTAGTTATCTAAATGAAATTGGCTCACGTGTGGGGGCAAGACTTTGATTTTAGTAGGATGGCACTCCAAAGTACATCCTTAAGTGGCTCTCACAGAAAGGCCTGGGAGTGAGCTGTTAGAAAGAGTAAGGCAGTGTCATTTCACATCCTTTGTGCAATGAGATGGAGTCTGAATTTGTTACTTCTGCCTTCCTGCTTCTCTTCAAGACTTGCTGGAGCTGAAAAACCTTTGGAAATATTGTTAGGATCATTATAAGACATATTCTGGTCAAACAGATACCAAAGAAGAATGATTATTTTGATAGAAATTACAGACTTCCAGGACATCAGGTGGGGAAATCCACTGACACTGTCCTGTCTCCTATGGTCTCAGTACCTCCTACCATGGACATTGCAGATTTTCCCATCTGCTTCTTAATAGAAAATCATTTCCATGAATTCCTGATGCCTTGAAAGAATCTTGAATGTTAGAATGAGTGATTTGTTTTTGGAAACATAACTTCTACCTGAGCTGAAATTCAGCTTTTGGTGGGAAAAGGTTTGTTCCAGGTTGAATCCTGCAGCAACTGAGTCATCAGAGACTCATCCCTGCATTTTCCAGCTTCCTGGGGATCCCAGCCCTGTCTGGGCTGCAGAATCTGGGGCAGCCTGGCTGGGCTAAGGAACAGGAAACTCCCAAAATTCCCCCCAGGCCTGAGATTCCCTAAGGAATCTGCACTGCACAGATTGCTGCAGAGGAGAGAGGGCATGAAAAGACTGATCCATTGACTGATAAACTCCCCAAAACTCCAAACACTTGTGGGACAAAATAGCCTCAAATACTTGGAAATTGTGCTCTGATAAAATGAACTTCTGGCAAAAGCTTCCAGTTACCTTAAAGGTGAAAAGTGGGACCCAAAAGCTAAATCAGAATCTTTCAGAAACAATTTTAATGGGAATTTATGGAGAAAACTGTTGTCAGTTTTAACAATAAGTACATAAATATATAGTATATACACATATAGATATATAAAATATATCTGCTCATTTGGGGTCTAATAATGATGATGGTGATGATAATAATAATAATATTAATATATTTAAAGTTTACATTATAGTGTCTCCAAGAAAAAATACACACAGTCAGGGCTAGAAAAAGAAACCCAAGAGAAAACTAAATAATGTATATCACATATATGTTCCATATGGAAAGATGGCTGTGCACTCAGCCTTTCAAGGTTCCACATGCAATAAAAGCTGTTTTAATTCTACTCAGAATTCAATAGTTTGGTCTCTCAGGAATTGGCATGTTTTGTGTGCCATAAAATGAATCAAAATTTAGTGTATTTAATTCTTTTGAGGTGTTTAACCTAGTCAATTACTGCATTGTTAGTCACAGCTGAAGAGAAACTTCTTAAAAATGTATCTTTGAGGAACACTTGCTGATATAACCATGCAACAGATGCAATTTATGTGGCTTTCCTCATCTGTGTAAACACTAATAAAGACACACAAGCAGTGATTGGGAACATCTAATGGAACACAAAGGTTTTCCCTCTCCATCCCTGACAACCTGCATTTGCAACCACTCAGTTAGTTTTATTTTAAAATGGCTTTTCAATTACATCCTGCTGCTGTAGGGGAGAGCCTTTTGACAAAGGCATGACATAAACCATTTCTATTGCAGTTCCATCATAGTTCCCACAGCTAAACTGGACTGGACAGTTCATTAAAAAGAAAAATTAATAGTACAAGGTTGTAGGGAAACAATAACAGATTACGACTGGCCTGTGGCAGCCCACGGAATTCATGGAGTGGAATAAAAATGATTCCCTTGTCTCATAAATGAAGGTTTGTTCCAAGGTTTTAGGTGAAGCCTCCACTTCTGTTCCTTTAGAGGAAAAAGCTGTCCAGTTTCTGGTCTGTAAAAGCAATACTTGTAATTACTGCAGAGGAATGATGTGGGCTTTTTGGGATGGAAAGCACCTATTTGATAATCACTGAGTACATACTAATAAACAGAATATAAAAGAGAATGGCATAGAACACAACACATTAAACAGCCACATTAAAGGG
Organism: Drymodes brunneopygia; assembly: GCA_013400955.1. Lineage (NCBI taxonomy): Eukaryota > Metazoa > Chordata > Aves > Passeriformes > Petroicidae > Drymodes > Drymodes brunneopygia. Next base: position 85,331 of record VZTZ01048628.1, on the reverse strand, counting down.
AAAAAAAAAAAAAACCTCTCTGGGCTGGTCAGGGGGAGGAGGGACAAAATGAGGATGGAGGCAGGACTTGATGCTATTTTTTCTTGTCTAAGGTAGTAACTTCTCTAGACCAGGCTAAATTTGCCAAAGCCAAAGTGTTTGTGATTCCATGGCAGCTCTTTCAGGTCTGTAACCCCTTGTGTGATTCATCTCTTGCTCAAAGCTGTTCTTGAAGGTGCAACCAAATCCTCAAGCCTCCTTCTGAATGTGAGTGCATATTTCCCTCAGTTTCCTCAGGGTTCCGTGGCTCAAATTCTCTGTATAACTCTGGCATGTGTGGCAAGCAGGCAGACTCAGGCTTTAATGCTGTCATCTGAGTTTCATTATAGCCATGCTGTAAATTCCTGTCTCAGAAGATATTTCAAAGAATGTGGGCTCTGGGATGCATTACCAGCTCCTTTTGGCCAGTAGCCACAGCCTCCTAATGAATTCAATGGGATACCAGAGAGGCCAGCAAAGGGGAGCTCTGAGCCAGCACAACATTTGGAATCAAAAGCAGCACTGACCCTGAAGGCTATTTTCTGATTCTGTTTATGAACACCATCTCCTTTTAGAAACAACAGCCTAAAATTCTGAATATTCATGGTCGTGGGGTCTGACCCCCTGCACTTTTGCAGCTTTATCCCTGCTTTTCCAGGAGAACTTGGGCATTTGGCCTCCAATTCTCCCTTCCCTCCCCCCAAAATAGAGAAGCAGATTATGTAACCTGCACAGCCTGGCCACTGTGAGAGGCCTCCTGGCCATCCTGGCTGGGTTCGTGCCATCAGCTATATTTTGTGAACCAGGGCTGCACTGAAGCAAAAATAACCAACCAACCCAGAGGCTCTGCCTTGACCTCCTGAGCTGTTCTCATACTTTCTGACTGCAGGCAACAAATGTGAGAGCTGCAGCATGCTGGGGAGGAGATATTCCCTATTTATTCCCGGGGATGTGCTCACACAAACATTTATCACTCACTAATGAGCTGCTCATCCCAGGGCTGGGGGCCAGCTGCAGCCTTCACTGCCCTGCTGCCCTGTCTGAGAGCCCAGAGGTGCCACTGCTGTCCCCTCTGCTGGCTGTGGGACCCAGGAGGGAACAGCCCCATGCCAGGGGCAGCCTCACCCAAGGACAGCCCAGCACAGGCTGTGTTGTGCTGTCCCACAACAGAGCCACTGCCCCCTGGTTATCACCCCCTGCTGCTCCCACATCAGCAGGATGACACAGGAGTTGTGTGCTCAACACAGGGAATGACCACTTTTCTCTCTTTGTAGGTCTGCAGTGATCTGATTTGCTTTATATTTAAAAAATACAGAGATAGTTAAATTTTTAAGTGGAAAAACTTTTCAACAAAGAATAGAATGGTAATGACTTCTTAATAACTGTCAAAACCACTCCCCCAAGCAGGGGCTGGGGCTCTCTTGGGTTAGGGTTATCCAGGTTGCCTCTGTGGGATAACTCCACATGGGGATGTGCTGTTCCCTCTCCCAGCACACTCAGTTTCCCCTGCACAGCTCACTCCAGGCTGACACGTTGCCCTTTGTCCAGCTGAGTGCTTTGCCTGTGAGCAGCTCCCTGAGTTACACCCAGGTCTCAGCCCAGGCTCCTGCAGTTTATTCTGCTGCAGCTTGTCGGGCTCATCCAAACCAAAAGAACAGAAATTAAAAGCCAAGAATGTTCTGTTAGCCTAAACTCTGAAGAGTCTAACCAGAGAGTTATCAGTTCAGCCACACTGAGCTCTCACACAAGTTATGTATAGTTAGAAGTGGTGCACAGGACATTCCCAGTCCCTGCCTTTTCCTGATGTCCCACTCACCATCAGCTGCCTCAGGCAGAGGTCTTGAGGCAGGAAGGGGTTGGAGGGCCCTTGTCCCAGAGAATTCAGGGATGGATCCCTGTCCCTGCACCCAGAGCCATGATTTTGTTTCCATGTTATTCTTCCACAGCCATTTGTGTGTTTGCCAGCCTGCTCCTCAGCCTCTGTGGGGCACGTGCTGCTGTGAAAGGTGATTTTCTGTGTGCTCCCTGTGCTATCTCTGAGCTTTTGCAGTGGTTCCATGGCCAGGAGCTGAGCCCTGGGGAGCAGCTCCCAGCCCCACATCCCCCTGTCCCTGATTCTCAGATCTGCTCTCTCCCCTGTGCTGTCTCCCTGCTGCACAGGTGGCTCATTCTGCACGGACCAGTGCCTTGTTATTTCCATTTCAAACACACACACAAAGCAGCTGTGTCACAGCACAGAGCCATCCTGAGCCAGGCAATGGCCACGTGCTCCTCAGAGAACCTGCTACAGCCACATAAAGGCACTCAACCCAAGGCCCAGGCAGGCCAGAAATGGTGCTGGGGCTGCCTAAGAACCCAGCTGGGTCCAGCCTGGGCATGTCACCAGCAATGGTGGCTCTGTCCTAAGGGCTTACAAACCTCTGAAATTTTAACAAGCTCATGTTAACACGTGGAAAATTATTTTTTTACACTATTTATTTAAGGCCCATTATGAAATAAGCATTTAGTAAACATTCCTACTGGCAATCTCATCCTCACACCATCATTCGTATCACGTATTAAAGCTGGGTTTACTTAAAGCTGTGTTTACAAACATAATACAAGTGCCTGTGTGTGACCCTCATCATTATCCTTCCTGCTTATAATATGGATTTGCCATTCCTTGGGCCTGATCCTCAGCTCACTTGCTGCAGCTTAAGCCAGAAGGGGTTCACAAAATTTGCACAAAGAGGTTTTTTTTAAAAAAAGAGATCATGTTAAGTTTTTTTATAGCAATGTTTACCCTGTCAGCCATCCATTGGAACAAGAAATATGCCTGTCTGCTCTGAAAGATGTTCCCTCTTCTTGGATCAATCCCCAGATCCAGTTTCTCCAGCTGGTGCCTGTCTGGTGCTTTATTCCCTCTGACCACTGGATTTCCAGGAAGCTATTTTTTATTGTCCTTTTGCTCACCCTTGTGAGTTTTTAAGTTGAAAACACTATCTTTGGGTCTTCAAAGTGGTGAGAAAACAAGCAGAGGGCCAGCTTTGCACACAAGCACTGTGTCACTGTCCTTGGATGGGACATGGTAAAGGCTCCATAAAAAAATTCAGATTCTGATCCACGTGGTTACTCTTATGTAGTATAATCTTATATACCAGAGAGATTTAAAGGAAAAGGAGGATGGGGATGTTCAGCATCACACAGAAAGAAAAACAGCCATGCAATGAAATGGACTTTAAATGGAAAGCTGCAGGTTCTTTGCAATGTGAACAAACCCAGCAGGCACCAGTATTTAAATTCAGTGAAGTCTGAGGTAGCAGGCTAAGCCAGAGAACAAGGTGAGGGTTCACTCAGCTTGTTCTGAAGGTTAAATCAGTGCTGCTTGTCAGGTGTATGACAAATCTCCACAAATAAAGGGGAATCCCTAGCAAAGTTAAAATAATTTAATCTGGGGAAAAAAAACCCAAACCTCATGGGATGCTCAGCATTCTGCACCCAACAATTTTAGCTTGACTTGGAGCCAAAGCCAGAGTACAGAAGGAACATAAAGTTATGTATTTGGAAACTCCTGGAGCTGTGAAAGCATCGTTTGCTGTAGGGTTTCACTCTGTGTGTTCTAGAAAAGCAGGCCTGGCAGGCCCAGAGCTGAGCCTCTTCCCCAGGCCCAGGGGTGCCCAGGAAGCACATCCAGGTCACCAGGGATGGACATGGGGAAAGAGGATCATGGCTTTGTGGCCTTCTGCACCCACTGTGGGAGAGGATTGTAGGGTGTGACCTTACAGGGGATTGTTTATCCTTGCTGTTTGTGGGATGGCACATCCTGGGTGTGGGATGGGATAAAGGGAATTTTCAATGCACAGTAGAGGGCAGTGGCCATAGAGCAGTGGCCATAGGGCAATGGCCATGGGGCAGTGGCCATGGGGCAGTGGCCATAGGGCAGTGACCATGGGGCAGGGGCCATTGGGCAGTGGCCATAGGGCAGTGGCCATAGGGCAGTGGCCATAGGGCAGTAGCCATAGGGCAGTGGTCATTGGGCAGTGGCCATGGGGCAGTGGCCATGGGGGCAGTGGCCATGGGGCAGTGGCCATGGGGCAGTGGCCATGGCAGCAGCCACAGCAGCAGCCATAGGAGCAGTCTCTCTCTCTCTCTCCTCTCTCTCAGCAGTCCCAGAGTGATCTGGAGCAGTCTCAGTCTCTGCTGTAGAATAAAGAACTCCACACAACATCCCAGTCTCGTCAGAGGAGTCCTTGCCCCTGTGCTGAATGCTGCAGTTTGCCTCTCTCAGGGCTGATCAAACTCCCAGAGCAGAGCAGAGCAGAGCAGAGGAGGGAGGGAGGCACAGGAGCTGATGGATGGCCACACACAGAACCTCCTTAACTGCAGCAGCCCTGTCTCCAAAGGCCCCAACACGATGGATTTATGGACTGCTCCATTCTGCACCCTCCACTGCCCCATCAGCCCTGGGCTCTCCAGCCCCTTCATCTTGTTCACCATCCACTTGCTTTAACATTGTAATTTGGCTTTCCAGTTCTCACCGGCCCTCTTGGGTTCAATACACAGAATTTAAAAGCTTTCTATTGACACAACTGCCATTTTCTCTCTCTCTGCACTCCCAGGACTGTCAGCAGTCATTTCAGCCTGGTGCTTACTTCAGCTGGGAAGTCGAGATTGCCTTTACAAAACTAAAAAGGTCCAAAGTTTTTAAGTATTCCATCCTTCTTCCAATAAATGTAGCAGGCACCAGTGTTTCTAGAAAGATTATGTTTGGTGACAGACTCTCTCATCTCTCTTTAACCTAATAGTTCCTTTTCCAGAAAAAAACATAATTACTCCAAGAGCAATTTATTTAATTACTGTTATGGGAGACTTCAAAGGAAATTGGTTGGATTGAAATAGTGATATCACCCTGGCAACATTCTGAAAAGAACATTTTGGTAGAAAATATGCTGAATGTGAGGGCATATTTAATGTGGATAAAAAAATGTCTCATTCTGTTCTGGTGAATGGAGTTTTCAGTATTTTTATGTGTATATTTGTACATGTATGGGGTTTTTTTGGGTTTTTTTTAATTATTGGTTTTTGGATTTATTTCACTTCCATAAATGTAAATTTTTCCCTCTACTTGCCTCATATTAAGGTCATTTCATCAAAAAATTAAACTGTTCTCAACCCATCAGTTCTACCAAATGTTAGTTTATCCTCTTTGTTTTGCCCAAACTCGTTTTTAAGGTCACTTTCAGGGATCCTCATTAATGAGAAAATTGTTATTGATGTGGAAGGTGAAACTTTACCTGACTGGACACAGGTTCATTCACACTCCAGTGCTTTTCTGTTGTGCTGTTGGTTAAAGAAGACAGTGCTGGTGCAAGAAATGAGATTGGTGCTCCAGGCCATGCAGATGCACCCACCACACCTGATTATTGCACTCTAAAGGCCAAGGCTTGTCCTTGGCACCAAAGAAATGGTGCAAAAAGTATTCAGAGCCTCAAAACCCTTAATGCACCTCCAAAATACATTTAATGAAGTTGATTCGTAGCTTCAGCTATGAATGTCACTAATCTAATTTTTAAAATACCCAGTTTTGGCCAATTTCCCATGACGAGCTCTCTGTGAAACATCAGTTCAAGGTATTTAAAATCTGCCTCTTGTGCATGATTACAATGGCACCAAACTCCATTCCAGCTGTAGCAAGGCACTGCCTTAAACCTGTTGTTGCTACTGGTTCTGTCAGAAGAACAGAAATGAAATGTTTTGTCACCACAATCCATAATTACAGGTCGGAAATAGTTCAGGCCAGGTCTGGGATGTGTTTGTGGTTCATGTGATCTGTGAGAAAGGAGTGATGAACAGGTTTAACTCAAAATGAGTTATGCTCATGAAAAGATGCTGAATCATTTCCCCTTTTTTCTTTTAAATGGATCAGTTGAATGAAAAAGAAATTTTAATTGCAAGCTGACACCAGCCTGTCTTTTCTGTGCTATTTTTGTGCCTTTTTTTGTGCTATTATTGTATTTATTTGTATGCTTAGATCTCGTTGCATCATGCTAGCACCTGTTGCTGGATTTTTGGGTTTGTTATATAATGTTGGGAATTATGTCTTAGTGCTTACAGCCTATGAACACTAAAAATCCAGATGATTCCTCTGGTTTGTGCTCAGAGCAGATGAGGAAGCCCAAAGGAAGTTGTTTTAATGAAGGTGGTGTTTTCTTTGTGTATTTGGGGTTTTCTAGGTTAAATGGAAATATTCTGTGGTGACTAATTGCAGCAAGGCACCTCAGAAAAGACTCAAGCAAATATTGTTTTAATTATCATCTTGTGATTTAATGGGTTGCAAATAATAATATAAATGTGAAGATTTGGTCTGTTCAGCTGTAGCCTCCCATTAGGTATTTAAACAGTGATGGTCTCCTTTATTAGTGCTACTGAGGCTGCTTTAGGAGTGAGTTTGAATATTCTGAGGTTGTTATCTCATGCTGCTGAGCCAAAATTGGTCTCCTCACAGACAGTCTCTGCCTAGGCAAAAATTAATTATTGATCCAAGTTTTCATTCAGAAATCTCAAAGTGGCTTTTATGCTCTTTATGGAAGAAATTTGCACTAAACTGGAATAGTTAAGCAAGCTGTCAAAAACAGAACCTTGCATGGGCATGGCTGAAGGATCTGAGCTCTCCCTTCTGCAGCTCCAAGAAAGCTGGGGAAAGGAGAAGGCTTTTGATTGGTGATTTAGCCCTCACCTTGCTCTCTTTAGCAGATGTGTTTGTAAAGGAGATGCTCAGTAATTCCCTAACTTGTCGAGTTTGATAAAGATAAATGTTCCAGGGTCTGTAATGTGAACCTCTCCAAACGAGTCACGACGTGGAAGTCTTTCATCAGGAACTTTCCTGCTCGAGGGAGACCAAACAGAAGGGGACATGGGGATTGAGGAGTCCAGCAGGATTAAATTCAAAGTGGAAGAATGTTTTGTGGAGGAGCACACTGGCCACACAAAGACCTCCCAGGGTGCTTTAATAGTCTGGCATTTGGGCAGCACTGCTGAAGCTGCCTCTGGAAATGAAGCTGTAAGTGCAGAACCACAGACTGAATTTAGATTTCTGCTCGTGTGGGGGCTGCCAGCCCTTCAGCAAGAGGCTGTAGATCCGAGCAGAAATGGATTGCTGGCTGGAGTTCTGTCTGCCTTGGTTTGGGAGCTGAATAGAGCTGCCTGCAATCATTAGTTTCTGATAGGTTCTCACTCTTTAATCTTGACTTTCTGTCTCATTTCTGGCACAAACCAGAGAGACTATCAGTCAGAGCACAAGTGTTATTCACAAATTCATACATATCAATTCTTAGGGAAAAAAGTATTCAGGGTTGGCTTAGCATGGAAATGCAGCATTAGTAGTTGCAAGTAAGTTGACTTTAGCTGTCCTTTGTGTCCTCCTCAGGGTGTCACTGACAGCCACTCCCATGATAGCAGAATGGCTGGGACTGGCAAGGGCCAGGCTGCAGCCTCATGGCCTTGGAGCATCCAGGGGATGATGAGAATTCCTGTTTGCCTGAGAAGCACAAGAACACAATTACTATTTAAAATAAACTCTACCAAGAGCTTAGTCATTACTTGCAATGACTCTATCAATCACCATGTTCTTCAGTAAGACTACCTTTCTTATGCTGGTTGTTTTCCTGTAGAGTTTATGCTTAAAACCAGACAGCTTCTGTCACATTTATCTTAAGTAGATCTCCCCAGGGCAGCAAGTAAATGTAAAACTCTGTTTACAGCCATTTTTCATTTCCCAAGCCTTTTAATATCACTCTCTCAGGCTTATTTCTGTGTCATTCACTCCATAATGTACTAAGTTGTCTTCCTGCTTTGCCCTGCTTTATGTGAGGTACAGCAAGCAGCAATCTCACCCTTCCCCAACGAGCACAAATTAAATCAAAGCTTGGGGAAAATGCCTTCCTTCCATGATGAATTCAGAGGTGGATGCTGACAGAGAGCACATCTCACTGTTCAGGGGGTTATTTCTCTTCCCCTTCCCTGCACAATGACTTCTGTTTTCAAAGGGCCATCATTTCATGGCTTTGTCTATGGTTTCGTAACACTGAGTCTCAAAGCTGCTACAGGAAAATGTGGCTACATTTCAAAAACTCTTCTTTGGAGCAGCTGGGGATTATTGGCTTTAAACATCTCAGTAATCCAATACAGTGCTATAAAACATAATTTGAAAATGCAAAGGATTAAGATTTCCTTTCACAGGATTCTACAGAACTCAGAATAGGATTCTACAGAACTTGCTTAGCATTTTTGGAGCAACTTCTATTGTCAAGATGAAAATCACCAGTCCTGTAAAGATTTCACTTCTGTATTTAGTACATACAAATCTCACCATGACCTAGAATTCCTCTGTGCTAGGACACCTCTAGAACCTTGGCTGTTTGCACACCAAATATAAAGTTATACATAAAGTTCTATATATACCCCTCTCTGCAGAACTGCAGCCTCAGATTCTAATCCTTTACACTGCAGTGGGAAGTGCTCCCATGCAAAACACAGAACATGAACTGGGGGAGTGTGAGCTTCTCATTATTCAGTGCAATAATGAAGAGAACTTTTTCCCCCCAAGTATCTTTAAATACGAAGAATTTTCTTTTCTGGGCTAAACACTTTTGTCTCATAAGACTAATTATGTTTTGTGAGTGGCACAGAAAACTTTGTATCAATTTGCATTCAGATGAGGGTTGCTTGCTGCTCTCTCCAGTGATGCCTGGACTGTGCTCCAGCAGGAAGAGGGACTTGGTGCTGCAGAGGGCTCACAGGGAGCTGCTGGCTGCTGCTCTGGTTTGGAGTCACACGCTGGGAAAAATGACATTTACCAGCTACAATTACAGCAGGAAAATCTTGTCCTGTATCAGAGATCAGAGCTCTTGTCATCTACACAGAATGTTTTATGTGAGACCAGTGCACATTGGCCTTTATTAAAAAATTCCAGGATGGTTTGGGTTGGGAGGGACCTTAAAGCCCATCCAGTGCCACCCCTGCCCTGGGCAGGGCCACCTTCCCCTGTGCCAGGCTGCTCCCAGCCCCAGTGTCCAACCTGGACATCCTTGGGCACTGCCAGGGATCCAGGGGCAGCCACAGCTTCTCTGGGCACCCTGTGCCAGGGCCTGCCCACCCTGCCAGGGAACAATTTTTCCCCTAAGATCTGCTCTAAACCTTCTCTCTGTCAGTTGTCCTGTCCTTCCACACTGCTGGTGCCTGATTCCCAGGAAACACTGATACACATGGCCAGACTCTGGGCTTGCTCACAGGCACAGAGTCAGTTTGATGCAGAGGGAGTGATTTAGATTTTAAATCTCCTGTTTCACACGGGATGGGTGAGGCCCATGGTGCTGGCACTGAGAGAGGGAGCTCTGCTGGTGCCGTGGCTCAGTGCTGCCCTGGGAGAAGGGGTTCATTTGAAGAGGCAGAACTCCAGCTCCCAGTGGGATGATTTCCTGACTGGAAAGACAGAGGAAGCCCTGAAGTGCTGGGGCACAGCTGAAGCTGATGTTGTGTCACCTCCCAGTTCAGCTGTTCTTTTAAAGGAGGCCTTGCAAATTCTGACACACTTGTGTTGCACCTCCCTTAATTCTGCTTACCTTAGAAGGGCACTTCTGTCAAGGACAATTCAGCCTGCTTCCAGTTCCAACAGGAAAATGCAATAATCCTAATTTGAGTCTTGTCCAAATTTAGCACACCTAGAGTTTAAAATTTCAGCCATTTTCAGGACTAAAGGGTTTATTTGAACTGGCTTTGCCATGTGTGTCACGCAAGCTGAATGTGCTGCAAAGCAGATCTTGATATCATAATATTATTTTGTGGAAATACAAAGAGAGGCCCTCTTTTGCACAAGTATGTTGTGAATTCCAAGGTAAAAACTACTCAAAGATTGGTCTGATAATACAGAACAGTTTAAAATCCAAATGTAACAGAGAGAATTAAGTTAAATGTGCAAGGTACTGATTCCTGGTGTTTTTTCTTGTTCCATAAACAATAAGAAACAGGCTATCAATTTACTTTTTTATGTCATTTTCTTGAAATGATTCAAGGAAGAGAACAACATTTTGTTAAAGCGGAAAAAAATCAAATTAATCAAATTAAAATTAAAATGTGGGAGACTGGTTAGGGCTGAACAGCTTTCTTCAACAAGAACTGGTTATCCTTCAAAAATTTTTTCTTATTAATGTGCACCAAATTTCTTGAAAACTGGCAGGCATCAGGGGTTTGCATGGAGCAATCTGCAGGAGAATAATCCGTGGCAGACTGAGCTCCTCACACAGCCATCAATGCCCAGGAGTGATGAAACCCTTGTGCACAGAGCTCTCCCACATCCCTCACCTCGTGTGCTTTATTAAAAACTCCCAAAGCAGTTACATTTGGGAGATACCCTAAAGATTGACCAGTATGGGCTCAGTGGGACTCTGCTGGTGATTGGATGTGGAGATCCGTTCCCACCTGCTTTCCATGAGAATTGCTGCTTTGCCATGAGCCCAACTGCAGTGTCCAGGGCAGGGGCTGAGCACTGAGCTTCAACCCTGGAGTTTAAGCTGCTCACAACAGCCCCATCCCCAAAGCAGGAGCCTGTCCAGGCTCTGGGCAGCTTTGCAGTGCCTGATCCCCTGGGGAAAGGTCCCTGCCCAGCTGGGGACATCACCTGGCCACTGCAGGTCCCTCCCAGGGCTCCTCCAGCTGTGCCCCACCTCCACCCCTCTGCCCAAAACAGGGCTCTCTCAGCTCCAGAACTAATATGATCCAATATTTATTCTGCCATTAAAAAGCTATTCATTTCCTTGTCTGATGATAAAATTATGGTAAAATAAATCATTCATCTTTTCAGCTAATTCTAATTACAGCTAAAATCTCATTTAGACTGGGAGTTTGCTATATTTACTTGATACTCTTGCAAAACATTTCAGAACATAATCATCCATTATTATATTGCAACACTGTGATCTTGGCTGCCTTCTGCCAAGAGTGTTCCTGAGAACAATTGCTATTTTAATGCATCATCCAGAAGTTATGGCCTAGACAAATCAGAAAAAATTGTTTAGTCTATTATAATTTGGCATATGGTCATTTAATAGCACACAGGAAATCATCATGAACGCTGGGTATTATTGTTGCTATAAAAATAATGAAAGGAATTTAAAGTTGGCTAGACTTCGCTTCCGCCGCTGCTCTTGTCATTGAAATCATCCCTGCTGCCTCTTCATTTCTTGCTGTTAATGTCTTGGAGCAGTCATTCAGATCTGTGTGAAGCTCTGACTTTGCAGAGTAGCTGCTTGCACTGTGGTTTCCACGTGGGCACGGATATATTATTTTTCAGGTGTTAAGATGTGTTCCTGATTGAATTCTTAAATGAACAGCATATTTCCATTAGGAATATCGATGGGTGCTATTTTCTACCAGTCAAAGAACAGACTTTTCTTATGTTAAAATTGAATCCAGCGAGGTTCGCATTAACAACTACAAGTACAGAGCACAGCCGTGCTGTCTGTGCAGCTAGAAATGCCCAGCAGGCCTGTTCTCAGTTAGTTAGGGACGTATTTTATTTCCATGCAGACATTTTGGTACACACCTCACCATGCAGGTTGTTTTTCAGAGTATGGACTAGACTTTTAAAATATTTCTCAGTCCTGCATACTGAGAACTGATCAAGTCACATTCAGGGATTTTGACTGAGTTCGTGTGCCTCGCTGGTGAGATCAGACCTTGTGTGGTGGCTGATTAACTCTTGTTCACCCTTTAGCCCTGGTAATGTTGATTTTCAAGACCAAAATTGCCAACTTTTTTTTGCATCTAGTTAAAAGATATTAATGGAATTTGTGCTTTTGAGTACAAATCCATCTTTGTTCAGCCAGAGCAGGGTGAAACTTCCTCCCCGGGCCAGCTCTGATCTCTGCTCTCTGTGGGGCTGGAGATCAGGGCAAGGTTCAGCTTCCCCCAGAGGGGGCTGGGCACTGCCCAGGCTCAGGTTGGGGATCAGGGTAAGGTTCAGCTTCCCCCAGAGGGGGCTGGGCACTGCCCAGGCTCAGGTTGGGGATCAGGGTAAGGTTCAGCTTCCCCCAGAGGGGGCTGGGCACTGCCCAGGCTCAGGTTGGGGATCAGGGTAAGGTTCAGCTTCCCCCAGAGGGGGCTGGGCACTGCCCAGGCTCAGGTTGGGGATCAGGGTAAGGTTCAGCTTCCCCCAGAGGGGGCTGGGCACTGCCCAGGCTCCCCAGGGAATGGGCACTGCCCGAGGCTGCCAGAGCTCCAGGAGCGTTTGCACAGCGCTCCAGGTATGCCCAGGGGGGACTGTTGGGGACAGGAGCTGGATCCATGATCCCTGGGGGTCCCTTCCCGTTTAAAATATTCTATATTTCTATGAAACCTGGAATCCACTATACTCAAGTAAGTGGGAGACAGCTTTTCTTACAGATTTGTTAGGAAAAGCTGGGATTTCACAACCATACGTTGCGCAATTTTAAACAATAATGGAAACAAATCCAGGATGTTTGTTGTGGATTAACCTCAGCCAGCAACTGAGCACCACACAGGCACTGCTCTCTCCCTGCCCCTCCCCGGGGATAGATCAGGAGAGATCTTGGGAGAGTAAAAGTGAGAAAACTCCTCAGGTGAGATAAAGACATTTTAACAGGACAGAAAAGGAAGAAAAGAATGATAACAATAATGAGGAAAGAACTTGAATATACAAAACAAGTGATGCACGTTTCAGCTGCTCACCACTCACAGACTAATGCCCAGGCAGCTCCTGAGAGACCCCTGGCCAGCCCCCCCAGTTCCTGTGCTGAGCACGGTGTGGAAAGCTCTGGCCCATCCCTCTGGCCAGGCTGGGTCAGTTATCCCAGCTGTGCCCACTCCCAGCCCTTTGCTGGAAGCTGGGAAGTCCTTGACTCAGTGTAAACACTGCTCAGCACCAGCTCAGACTTCAGTGAGTTATCAGCATCCTTCTCTTCCTAAATCCAAAACACAGCACTGCAGCAGCCACCAGGAGGGAAATGAACTCTATCCCTCTTATTAACTCTATCCCAGCCAAAAGCAGCTCAGTGTTGCAGTTTGGTCAGCTGCCCACTGAAATGGCCTTTGCTGTAGTTGAGGATTACAATCTATGGGCAGAAATACCCAAATGCCTCCAAGATTGTGATTTTATAAAAAAAGGCTACAACCATTCATGACAAATGTGTGCAGTGCCTGAATCCACGTGCTGCACACAGGATTTTCAGATGCTCACTGGAGCAGCAGCTGCACCAATTGCCATCCTCATATCTGTACTCCAAACTCTCAGGATTATGGGGTATTTTTCCCCAAGAGAAAAAGGAATTGCTTTATAAATTGTTTAGCTGTTTTTCCATGTTTTTTCCTTGAGGTAGAAGGAAACTATAGGCTTTCAGCAGCTGACTTAATGTTGAAACGTTTGAAATGTTTACAGTAGATTGTTTGGAAAATAAAGGAAGGAAACAAGAGATTTGTGGGTTTTTTGTTAATGCTGCTGCTTCATTTTTAAATGAAGTTTCTTTTAGCTGTAACTTTAGAGCATCTTGTCCACCTTGTCTTTGAGAACACAAGTAGTTCATAAAAACCCAAACAGTAGCTGGTTTGAATTTAGGCAATTTCACAGCCTTCAGTGGAAGCCTGTTGATTTATGCTGGTTTAGGTTTTCTGAGGACAGGAGTCAGAGGTTTTGGTGCTGCAGTGAGCACGATGTGAGTGAGCAGAGCATGAACTGCAGGAGGGGAGAAGGGGCATGGGGAGGCCAGGGACCCTTCAGTGCAGCCCCAGCTCTACTGGAGCCTCCTCACCCAGGGCTCCCTCCCTGCAGAGCCAGCCTGGAGCTGCTGCTCACACTGAGCCCTTCCCCTTTGGACCCCAAACCAGAACCAATGGCTACCAACAGCCTCAGGGATTTGTTCTTAGCCCAAGTGGGGCCAGAACCCCCCTGGCCTGGGCTGAGCCCCAGCCTGGGCAGCAGGGGAGGGGGAATTGTGCCCCTGTGCCCCTCAGGTGAGAGCCCACCTGCAGAGCTGGCCCAGCCCTGGGCCCAGCACAGCAAGGAGCTGGAGCTGCTGCAGAGAGCCCAGAGGAGGCAGCAGCATGAGCAGAGGGATGGAGCAGCTGTGCTGGGAGGAAAGGCTGCCACAGCTGCCATTGTTCAGCTGCACAGGAGAAGCTTTGGCCTGAGCTCAGGGTGGCCTTGCAGGGCCTGAAGGAGCTGCAGGAAAGATGGAGAGAGACAATTGCCAAGGGCTGCAGGGCCAGGAGGCAGGGAATGGCTGCCAGTGCCAGAGGGCAGGCTCAGATGGGAGATTGGGCAGGAATTGTTCCCTGGCAGGGTGGGCAGGCCCTGGCACAGGGTGCCCAGAGAAGCTGTGGCTGCCCCTGGATCCCTGGCAGTGCCCAAGGATGTCCAGGTTGGACACTGGGGCTGGGAGCAGCCTGGGGCAGGGGAAGGTGGCCCTGCCCAGGGCAGGGGTGGCACTGGATGGGCTTTGAGGTCCCTCCCAACCCAAACCCTTGTGAGATTCTGGGATTCTCTGAAGTGGTGGATGAGGGAGAATACTTTTCTTCAGCTTGAAGACATGGAGCCTTATTGCTTCATCTCTGCACATGGACATGTAGAGGATAAAACAAAAGATAGCAAACAACTTTTACTTTAAATCCTTATTAGCAAATTAAGCATGGATCTGTGATTAACATCCTGTTTCCAGCACTTCACACTTGACTAGCTGATAATAAGCAGTGTGTGTATCAGCTTCGCTCTGCCATTCTGGTTAAGCAGCTTTATAAAAAGTGTTTACTGGTTTACATAAGAGTATTGAGGAGTTGGGGAAGAGTGGGGGGATTTGTTTACTTATCTTTGTAGCTGAGCTCATTCTGTGGTGCTAATGATGAATGACTAGCAGTGAGTTTAATTTTCAAATGCACCTCAAATCTATTAACATAAGCAGTTTATTTACAGATTTTTTTTTCCACAGCAGGTTTAGAAATGCACAGCTGTCCAGGAATATCTTCCTATTCCATGTTTGGAGTATGTAGGTTCCTTTCAACATTCCAGGAGCCCAATCCCCTCTAACTGCTGCACATGAGTGATCCCTCTAGCACAAATCCCATAGCTTTTATTTTTTTCTATGTAAAGCTGAGTGGGAAAAGTGTCCAGAATAGATGAAATCTCAGTTTTCAGCCCCTTTAAGTCTTACATTGTTTTTACCTCTCAACAAGATGGAGACATGAAATAGAAACCACAGACCTAATGCTCCAGACACACACATTGTGTCCAAACAAAACCATTTTCCTCAGCAAAATCATAGGGATTGTTTTCCTTTTCATGTCTTCCATGCTGGTGTGAGTAATCTGTAATGTGTCATCATGTCACAATAGGAAATAATTAAATGGATACAACAAATCTATTTAATAAATATGCTTGGGAAAGCCAGGCTGTGTTTGCATCTATGTGTGAGAATCACTTCACTCATTAAGCTGGATGTAATTGAGGGGATTTCAGTTTTCAATAAAATAAAATTGAAAACTGATCTTTTTTGAGGAAATAAACCCAAACATTTCATTCCTTATTCATGTACCCCTGTCAGCCAACATATTTTTATGTAACTGTAAAAGGGATGTGGAAGGAGGACACGATTGATCAGGATGTGAGAAAGGCAGCCCCAGATGAGTGGGTTTGGGACTAGTGAGATGTTTGTCTGTGGTTGGAGTTACAGAATGTGCTGTAGCTTCAAGCTTTTGCCTATATTCACATTTTCTCTGCTGCAAATCTGGTAAAATCTCCTTATTTCTCATTAAAAATTCATTCTGCTTGAAAGCTGATGGTGGCATGTATTTATACATTTGCCTGTATAAATATAACATCAAGATTGTTATCAGTATCTTGCAGAAGAGTAAAGTGAATCACACAAGAAACTAAACCAAACATTGGAGGGACCTTGTAAAATTTGTTTCTGTGTAAAGACTCAAGGAGAACATGTTGGAAACCTCAGGGATGAGTGAAAGTGGCCTTTGTGATGGATTGAGAGCTGCTTAGTTCAGGTTTCACTGCATTATCCAATTTCTCCCTCAAATATGAAACCTGACCTAGTGTTTTAAGAAGTATTAGAAAGCAGGAGATCAATGTAATCCTGGTAATGTGATGCCCAGGGAAAGCAGAAATAAATAGTTGAATCAATTGTTATACTATCAGAAATATCTGACTGCATTTTTATTGGTTTGTGGCATTCCTGGTGCCCAGCCCGGGGCAGCACACTCACAGTCAGTGCTGATGGATGGTGCCTTGATCCTCACAGGTGCTGCCAGGGTCTAAATCCAAACTGGAGCTCCCTGGAGCTCTGCCAGCCCCTGCTCCTGCCCAGGAAAAGCAGAGGTGGTTGTGTTCAGCATGAGGATGTGTTGATCAGGAAAGGGCTGGTGCAGAAATATTGCATCCCTGATAAGCCTTGGGCTGTCCCTCACATCTGAACCTGTGCCTTAGCAGCTTGTATATCAGGCTTATATCTGAGCTGCAACGAGGGATTAGGTGTAAGTTAGGTATTTCTGCAGGTACCTTGCATCTTGGGGGTAAATCTATCTGAAAGGATCACAAGACAATGTGATTCCCAGTCTTTCAACTTGCAGCCACTGAGTGGCCAAACCAGCCAGCCAGGAGATCCTGCAAGGCGGCAGCTCCACGTGGCAAAACACCCAATCTGCTCATTACTCAGGATTTCATCAGTACTGATGTATTTATTTTAATCTTCTTATCCTAACATTCACCAAGGAAGTCCTAGTTTTGTTTTGCCAGCTGAAAACCACTGCTGCATCCTCAAAGAACTGACCATTTTCTCTGTTTGCCTCTCTTCCAGGAGCTGAGCTGGGAAGCTGCAGAGCATTAAGGTGATGTGTTCAATGCGTGGTGCCATCCTATGTGCACAACACTTGGTCTGAAACTCCTCAGTGGCCCCGAACTTTGTGGCTCCCAAGGTGGAAGGGGTAGAATCTCGGACACTCCTGTGCCTACTCAATAACCAAAAATGAAGGAGGACCATTGTTTACACGCTGCCCTGCTGTGCCTGGGGGTGCTGTGCTACAGCCACGCCCTGGCCACCCAGGGGCTCAACCACTCGCGGCCCTCGCTGCACGGGCACCACGAGAAGGGCAAGGAGGGGCAGGTCCTGCACCGCTCCAAGAGAGGCTGGGTGTGGAACCAGTTCTTTGTCATAGAGGAGTACACGGGGCCAGATCCTGTGCTGGTGGGAAGGGTAAGAGAGAATTTATTTTTCGGCTGTTGATAAATATTCTTAATTTTTATTATTTTTTGAGGGGTTTCTTGTGGTTTTTTTTTTTGCGGGGGGGGGGTTGGGGTTTTTTGGGGGTTGTTTTGTTTGTTTTTGTTTTGGGGTTTTTTTTTTTGCTTTTTTGCTGTGGCCTTTGTGCTGTATAAGCTGCTTCTTCATCTTCTGGTAGCTCAGTTGAGGTGCTGAGCAAAATGCTGGCTAAGTCAATACAAATCTTTGCATTGACCTCAGCAGTCCTTGAGTGAAGGTGTGTGAGCTGTTACTCAGCAAAACAGCAAGAACCACACCAACCACTTGAGCAAAAATATGTCTCAAGAATATCTGTAATCATTCTCAGGCCTTTCAGAGCAACAGTTCAAAATGGAATGTCTAACCCAGCAGCTCAGTAAGATAGGTGTATTTTTATCCTCTCATTTTCAAATTATTAGTAAAATTAAATATATCGAGGGCTATGTAATTTATAATCAGTAAAATTAAATATATTGAAGGAGGTAAATATCTGTGTGCACATCTGTATGTACACACATCGTGGACTGATTTTTTCTTCTAATACTGTCTAACACTAGTAAAATATAACCAGATAAATAGACCAGTATCTTTGCCAGTTTCCAAACAGGCAGCAGAACTGTGTTGACTTAACCCTGGCACAAAAAGGGTGGAGAAACAGGATCAATGTCAGCAAATACCTTGTTGGGTATTCTGGTTTAAAATGATGCAATTTGTAGCTGTCAATACAAAATCAATAGATCTGTAATTTGGCTCAATGTTCCCCTCATTCATCAATCTGAAGTGTGCACTGGTTGTGGAATTAAGAATGTTTAGTAAGTGTTTGTTGCTTCTTTTCTATTAGAGAGGGTGTAGATAAAAACTAGTTGGCAATCATGGAATCACAGAGAATCCCAGGATCACTGGGGTTGGAAAAGCCCTCCCAGCCCATGGAGTCCCAGCTGTGCCCAGTGCCCACCTTGTCCCCAGCCCAGAGCTCTGAGTGCCACCTCCAGCCCTTCCTGGGACACCTCCAGGGATGGGCACTCCAAAGCTCCCTGGGCAGCCCCTGCCAAGGCCTGAGCCCCCTTTCCATGGGGAAATTCCTGCTGCTGTCCAAGCTGAGCCTCCCCTGGGCCAGCCTGAGGCCGTTCCCTCTCCTCCTGTCCCTGTTCCCTGCCAGCAGAGCCCGACCCCCCCTGAGCCCCCTCCTGTCAGGGACTTGTGCAGAGCCACAAGGTCCCCCCTGAGCCTCCTTTGCTCCAGGCTCAGCCCCTTTCCAGCTCCCTCAGCCCCTGCTGGGGCTCCAGCCCCTTCCCCAGCTCCGTTCCCTGCCCTGGACACGCTCCAGCCCCTCCAGGACTCTTGTCCTGGATTGAGGGGCCCAGAACTGGACACAGCCCTCGAGGTGTGGCCTCAGCAGTGTCCCCAGTACAGGGGACAGGCACTGCCCTGGCCCTGCTGGCCACACTGTACTTGCTACAAGCCAGGGTGCCCTTGGCTTTCTTGCCCACCTGGGCACAGCTGGGCTCACTCATTTATCACTGAACTCATCTCATTCATCACTTAACAGCTTTTTACATGCAACCCAGTAGAGCACGGTTCATTGAAGTGTAGAAAATGTTTGTAAAAATTACTCCTCCTATCAACTTCATGTGAATAAAGAACCTGCTATAGTATCTTCTGGTGTATTCTCTTCCTTAAATCTGAAATGTTGGGTTCAGCAGCACCCTGTGTGTGGCAGGAGGCAGCTCTGGGCTGGCACTGCCCTGGATGCAGGGTTCCTGTGGTCACAGCCTGTCCCTGAGTGTGGATTGTGGCCTGATGGAAGCCACAGGTGTTGAAAACTGTGAAACGATAGCAATTTCCTGCATTTCTTTGTCTCACAAGCACATCCAGGAAATGTGTGCCCCCTTGTTAAGGTGTGTCTGTTTCTCCTTTTGTAGCTTCATTCAGATATTGATTCTGGAGATGGGAACATTAAATACATTCTCTCAGGTGAAGGAGCAGGAATCATTTTTGTTATTGATGACAAATCAGGGAACATCCATGCAACCAAGACACTGGATCGGGAGGAGAGAGCTCAGTACACCCTGACAGCTCAGGCTGTGGACAGGAACACCAACAGACCCTTGGAACCCCCTTCTGAATTCATTGTCAAAGTTCAAGACATAAATGACAACCCACCCGAGTTCCTCCATGAGAACTACCATGCCAATGTGCCCGAGAGATCAAATGTAGGTGAGTACTCAGACAGGCACTGCCCTTGTGGAAGGTGTTGCACTGTCAGGATGCCTTGGCTCTATTTCATTCTTATTGTCAAGGATGTGGGGAAGTAAAATTTACTTCGTGCTCAGCCGGTGATTCACTTGATGTATTTAATCTGCTGCCCAAATCAAACCCTGCACAGCTCCTAACTGGGAGACGTTCCTAGAATAGAACTGTTTCCTCCTAGGAAGGAGCATGAGAGTCCCCTGGAATTTATGGAGTGTGAATCCTCTGGGGTAAACACGAAGATCATTCCTTTGGCAGGGCTGTGCAATAAAGCTGGGAAGTTACTGCCTCGCCATCTATTCCATTTTCATCTCCTGTTTGAGCTTGTGTCTGTCTCAGAGATTTCTACAGGAATGATTTGTCTGAAACTTACTGAGAAAAATGTAAAGGAAAACTCTTATTGTTTGGCTGTCTAACAACAAAAGCAATATAAGGCTTCAACTACTGAAGGGAAAAACCATAATGGTGCAGAGTGACTGCTGACTTTTATATCTTCACTGCTTAGGACATTAATCCACATCACAGCTGGTGACTGATCTTTTTGGATCGTATGAGTGTATTTTGTCATATAGAAATTGTCAAGTAATTTTTATTTTCATTTACCAAACGTGGAAATAAAAAAGTCCAGGAATAGCTCTGCTGTGTGACTGAAAGCATCTCTGCATGGTCCTCCCAGATGTGTTTGCCTCTGACTCTTCCTCCTGTGTCTGCTCCCCATTTTTAGGTACATCAGTTATTCAGGTAACAGCTTCAGATGCTGATGACCCCACCTATGGGAACAGTGCCAAATTGGTTTACAGCATCCTTGAAGGTCAGCCCTACTTCTCGGTGGAGGCTCAAACAGGTATCATTAAACAGTTTATTTGAGTGGCACCTCATCACCAGAGAGCATTAAAGTGAGCTAAATGGACTGACTGGGTGGAGCTAGTGGTGTGTGTGAGCAAAGCCTCCTGCTCTGCTGCAGGCTGGGCTCCTGGCATTTGCTGGAGCTTCTACTCCAGAAAGCTGGTGCTATTTCTGTGTGTTCTGATGTGCTGTGGTGATTGAAAGGCTGTCCCTGTGCTCAGCTGTAATTCTCCAAGCCTGTCCTCTACGTGAAATATTAGGGCTGCTTTCCTTACAGTGATGCACAGGGAAAGCAGAACCTCCTTCATCCCTGCAAATATTGCTGTGTTTAGTGCACTCAAAGTGCAACTGGTGCCTGAAGAGGCTCCCTAGAACAGAGACTAGACAGAGTTAAAAGAACAAAGTGGGTATTTATTAAAGGCCTTCACAGGGTACACCTTGGGCAGTGCAGGAGCCTTGCAGAGACCATGCCCAAGATGCACAATGGTCACAGGTTTTTCAGACAGATATAAATTTGATGCATTTGCATATCAGAGATAATTGTCCAATTACAGCTTCAGATAGTGGAGTCCCATTCCCCAGTTGCTCCCCCCACCTGACTGTTGTTTGCATTTTTCAGGGCCTGAGAAAACAAGGTGTCCTTGGATTTTGGGCCTAGAGAGAAATTGTTTTGTCTGAATAAAATGGTAGAACAGTAGCTGACAGGCCATGGAGTTTTAGAGTTACACACTAAAGCAGTACTGATCTGGAAAATATAAAAGCTAAAGCTTGAGGCATCACAGCAGCCAGGTTCTCATTAAATCTGTGTGTGCCCTGCTTTGTGCCTGCAGGAATCATCCGAACTGCCCTTCCCAACATGGACAGAGAAGCCAAGGAGGAGTACCACGTGGTGATACAGGCCAAGGACATGGGAGGACACATGGGAGGCCTCTCAGGGACAACCAAAGTGACAATTACACTCACAGATGTCAATGATAACCCACCAAAGTTCCCACAGAGTGAGTAACAACAAAATCCTTCTCCCATTTCCTACATGTCAGACACCCCCAAGGTTTGAAGAGCAGTAACTGATGGATTATTGCAGCACACATCAATAAGGAAGTATTAGTTACTCATTTTTTGCTGTAACATAAGGAGCTTTATTGTCAGGGTTATTTGCTTTGTGTTGCAAAGTGGGGCATTTTTAGGGTCAGGATTAAATTGCAAAGATTCCTCACCCTGCACTTCATTTTTGAAGCTACTGGGCCATGCTGTATAACTTATGTGAGCAGACAGACATATATATATATATTCTTCAATACTTATATTTAACATGGCAAAATAAACTAAATTTACATTTTTTAATTGTTCAAGTGTATTAATGGAGGTCAAACATAGCAATCTTTTTTACACCTGAGCAATTTACTTTTCCCGTATAAAATTAATCAGGGCTGACATTAGCAGCCTCAGCCTTCCCAGCTGGGTGGAAGTGCATTAATGGGCCCACACATCTGTTCTGCAGCTCATCTCTGCGTGGGTTTGGGGTTTTTTGAGTGCAGTGCAGGCACCATCCCAGCCCTCCCAGCTTCTCCTCTGAGCAGCAGTTGTGACCCTGACACGTCCTGGCCATGGCCATCCCTCTCTCAGCTCTAAGAGCTCTTCCTCCAGTGCTGCAGCTTCCTGGACTCTCATGAAAGAGCTGAATGTAAAAATCTCTGTCAGCATTATCTACCCTTCAAAAAGAAAAGGACTAAATCCTAAAAAATCGGGTTTTACACACCTTACAAATCTGCCTTTTCACTCCAGATCATAACCTGAGACTCCAGGATACAGTATTTTGTTAACTCTGTCAAATAATGGATTTTTCTCTACAAATTCAAGCCCCTTTACGGAGTGTTTTGCAAGAACATTTTAAATTATCAGAAATGCCCCAAAGCAGTTCCTCTACTTAATCATTCACCCCCAGGTTAAACCCGAAGTGGGAATTCTTTCTAACTCAAACCCAGGGTTTTACATGTCTGTATAAACAGTCAAATGATTGATATTTTTATTCTTATTTTCCTTTTTTTTTTTTTTAATGTTCATTGCTCAAGCTGTTAATGAGTTATGTGCTTAAATTTTGGGTTCTTTGTGACTGGAGTTAATGGCCTATTTCAATGACATGTGGCAATTGTTTTTATGGGTAATGAGCCAAGTCCCTGCCTGGTGTAAATCTCCTGATGTGCCTGCGGTGCCCATGGAGCAAAAAAGAGCAATTACAGAGGGGGATAAATTAGATTATTTTATTTTATCATGCCTTTTTTTTTCCTCCCCAGTTTATTACTGCTGATGATGTGACAGAAAATGCTGATACGGATTTATATATTTAGGATCAGGTTATGTTATCTGAACTCTGGAGGAGGTTGGGAAGGTTCTGGAATCAATAGTGCCTAAAGGACAACTGTTGGAGAGAGATTTATCCAGGAACAGTGTTGCTCTCCTCTGGTGTCCCTGAATAGCCAGGGAAACACCTGTGGGATGTTTGGGGATGGTTTTCCTACTGGAGTTTGCCATGGGAAAGCCATTTTTTGTTTGGCATGAAATCACGTAATCACGTACAAATTGATACATACTCTCTGTGGGTGTGAAATTTTAATTATCATTGTTGCTCCACATTCCCACTCCAAATTCAGAGATTTATACTTTAGCCATCACAGCAGACAGGATTTATCCAATTCACTGTGTATCATTTATGGCTCCTGAATGGATGGGCAGAAATGAAAGTTGAAGGTGTTACCATGAGTCACCTGAGAGAGATTTTTCCTTCCATTTCTGTAATAACTTCTCTGCTATCAGTGCTGACCTTGATGCCACAACAATTTCTGCTTTCTGAGTGACTGGTTGTGCTTCTAAGCCCCCCCCTGAGCAGAGAGGTAACACAGATGGGGTGTAGCAAACACATCAGGGAGGAGGTCACGTTCTGTAGGTTATCCATGTGGGTTAAGGTTTCACAGCTGACTTGCTGCTCAAACTCTGTATAACAGAACACAACATTCCTTCAGGGGGGTCGAAAATGCAGGAAAAATGGCTGTGTTTATTTGGAACTGCCAGGTTCAGTGAGTAAACACACACACAGGTGGGGAGCAGCAGGGCAGGAGCTCACCCAGGGTGAATTTCTGCTCTCCCTGGGCCAGGTGTATACCAGATGTCGGTGTCGGAAGCGGCTGTCCCGGGAGAGGAGGTGGGCAGAGTGAAGGCCAAAGATCCTGACATTGGGGAGAATGGCTTGGTGGCTTACAGCATCATCGATGGAGATGGCATGGACATGTTTGAAATCACCACAGATTATGAGACTCAGGAAGGGGTTGTGAAGCTCAAGAAGGTGAGTGATGCCTACTGCTCTATCGTGTTGTTTGTTGCTGACAGAATATTTGGTAATAATGGATTACCACCTAAGCTAAAATATTAGTAAATGCAAATTTCACTTAATTCGTTTCTCAAGGTGTGATTAACTCTTAATATTCCATTTCCCCATTAGCTGAATTGGAATGGAAGAAAATAACCAAGAAGAGTTACATAAATACTGTACAGTGGATTAATTGCACAAACTAAATGAATTCATAATAAAAAGTCACGGTAAAATACGATGCCATCAGCTTCATTGTTAATGAAGTTCTGCCTAGTGCTGATAAGTAGCAGACATTCACTGTTGCTTTATGTTCAGTCTGAAAAGCCTCATGCCCTATAGTTTGAATTCTTCAGCTGTGCATTGTCCACAACAGTGTTCTGAAGGAGTCACAGGCTGTGGGACAAGCAGCAGAGGGGATTTCACACACAACCCAGCAGTGGGAGCTTTGAAGGAGTTATCAAATTAGTTTTAAATTGCAAATTACAAAACATAAACCTTACTATTATGGAAGCATTATCATTTTGCCCTTTGTTATCTTTAGAGCTATTTATCTCTCTTGGAGATAATCAGAACTCAAAGGACAAGGTCTGGGCAACTTAACTTCTGGTCAGACCTGCCCTGCTGTTTGGGGCAGTCCCTCGGGAAGGGACTCAGAGGTCTCCTCTGCTCAAAACTGCCCTGCTTCAATTTCTGTCTCTGTTCTAGAGGTGGGAGTGGATTTTTTGTGTGTTTTGAAACGTGGGTGAGCTGTCACTCCACTCAGTCTCTGGTGTTAACATACTTTGTGAATTGTGGTTGGCACCTGTGTGATCATTTTGAGGTGCAACCCTGCAGCCACTTCATGCCAGTGCAGGTGCAGAGGTGCTGTGGCTTTGATCAGGCTCCCAAAAGGACTTGCCCCATGGGGCATTACTCCACCTCCCCTTTGGAAAGTGTTATGAGGTCTGAGGTTGGAGAGAACTGCAGGAATGAAAGCACTGCAAACCATCCTCGTATTTTCCCCACTAACTAAACAACTTAACTTATCTGTGTGCTGTCTCATGGTGCACCCAGGAGTATTTCAAACCACATCCACGTGGAATGTTTGCCAGCCTGGAATAGACAAAGCCAGGCCTCCTGTGAGAGCGCCTTTCCCATCCCTTGCACTTCTGTGCTGCCTGGAAGGCTGCATGGAGATGAGGTTAGTTTTCCCAGCACAGATGATTTCCTCAGTGATGCAGCAAACAAAGAGCAAGACCAGGACACTGTGGTGATATTTTGGGTGCGTTCCTTTGCTGCTCCATACATAGAATGTAGCTCCTTCCATCTGAGTCTCTATGTTTTTAAATACACACATTTCAGTCCAAGCTTGTTGACAGATGCTCACGTTTGTTTGATGTCATTGAGCACTAGGGCACTCCTGCTGCTCTCACAGCCTGGTTTCCCTGACTCTGGAACGTGCTGTCTTACTTGTTTCTCACAGACCTTGGATTATGAAACCAAAAAGTCCTACAGCCTGAAGGTGGAGGCAGCCAATGTGCACATTGACCCCAAGTTCATCAGCAATGGGCCCTTCAAGGACACGGTGACGGTGAAGATCGCGGTGGAGGACGCGGATGAGCCGCCGGTGTTTCTGAAGCCCAGTTACATCTTTGAAGTGCAGGAAAACGCAGCATCTGGTACTGTGGTTGGAAAAGTACATGCCAAAGACCCTGATGCTGCCAACAGTGCTATCAGGTTTGCTGCACTTCCTGTTTCCTTCTGAGCTTTTGGAACTGTTCGGCAAACTCTGAGGACAGCGTGACAGATCTGAGACATCCAGAATATTGAAGCTTTAACCATCCAGCACTGGTTTTATGTCTTTGTGCCTTAAGCTGCCAGTTTCTCCAAGCCTGTATCATACCATAGCTATATCTAATTAAAATATACTTACAGGCATCTTTGGTAGACTCCATTCTAAATTATATTTTCCACAAAGATCTTGTCCTGCTATCAAACTGTGGATTTTTCTCAAAATATAGAGGCCTGAGCTTGTAGATTAGGGATTGGGCTGGGTAATTGTTAATTGTTAAAGACAAGCCCATACAGATCCCTACTTTCTGCAGTTATGTTGGATTGTCTTGGAATCACAGAATCATGGAATGGTTTGGGCTGGGAGGACCTTCAGGTTCATCCAGTGCCACCCCTGCCCTGGGCAGGGACACCTTCCCCCGTGCCAGGCTGCTCCCAGCCCCAGTGTCCAACCTGGACATCCTTGGGCACTGCCAGGGATCCAGGGGCAGCCACAGCTTCTCTGGGCACCCTGTGCCAGGGCCTGCCCACCCTGCCAGGGAACAATTCTTATAATAACCTTCTATTAGCTTAATTTTATTTGTCATGTTCTCAGTGTATCTTAAATTATGAAGATCTCTTTTGTGGGTATACTTAACATTTCAAAGAATTTCAACATGAAGTTATGAAAGTCAGAGCTATATAAAGCTGTACAAATGTGCAGAGTGGATAATACTTGATAAATTGGTATGATCAATTAATATTCTGAGTAAACCAAAGATTGGAAGACTTAAAAGATCATCATGATTAATGTGAAACATAAGATAAAAAATATCTCAGTAGGTATTTTTATCATGTTTTATAAGAGAAGAAAATAAAGAGTGTATTAGGGCTTTGATACAGAGGCTTCAAAGACCAGCAATTTTCACTTATTGCAAACATTCTGATGTACTCTTTTTCTAAATGTAGAAACCAGCCAGGTGATTCTCCTTTTAAAAGAACACATATCATCCTTTTGACAATGACATTGAGGGCAACAATAGGGGTACTACTTACAATTGTTTAGAAATAATAATTATATAGAACTAATCTGGATGCATGAAACTCCTAAGTCCTTCTTTTCTCTAATTACTGACTTTCAATCTTCTTTAGATATTCAATTGATCGACACACCGACCTTGAAAGATACTTTGTTATTAATGCAGAAGATGGGAATATCAAGACAATAAAGGCTTTGGATAGGGAAGAAATGGCTTGGCATAATATCTCTGTCTTTGCAGTTGAAGTCCGTGAGTATTTCACTGAGGTGTTTTACAATCAGTGGTACCAATCCTGTAACCCTCCAGTTGTCTCAGTTTGATGAATGCAAGAAATCTCAGCAGAAATACTTCAGCATAATTGATCTTTCCCTGGATGCAATTGGGAATGTGTTTGTTTTGAGGGGTTTTTCTGCTTCGGTCTCACCTTGGTGTTGCCTCTCCCGCAGACAAACAGCACCAGGAAGCCAAAGTTCCCGTGGCAATCAAGGTCGTTGACGTCAATGACAACGCTCCCAAGTTCGCCGCGGCCTACGAAGCCTTCGTGTGTGAGAATGCCCGCAGCAACCAGGTATGGCCTGCCCACCATGGCCTGTGCCCACCATGGCCTGTGCCCACCATGGCCTGCGCCCACCATGGCCTGCCCACCATGGCCTGTGCCCACTATGGCCTGCCCACCCTGTCCTGTGCCCACCATGGCCTGTGCCCACCATGGCCTG
>VZTZ01048628.1:30308-56564 GCA_013400955.1 Drymodes brunneopygia | reverse complement strand
GCCCACCACCTTCCCCATTTCCCCCACCTCCCTGTTCCCCCACCTCCCTGCACACCCGGCTCTTCCCGCAGGGCGTTAGCCCAGTTTAGTCCTGTCAGCTCCAATGAGAGGGAGTAAATGAACATTTGTTTTGAGATTTTGGCCAGAAAGCCTCGAGCACCCAGAAAGACCCTTTATTTCTGAGCTGCTCTCAGCAGTTACTCAGTGTGTTGTGCACAGGATGGGATTGGTGTTGGCTGGGAGTACCCAGCAGCACAGGGGCAGCGGAGCTGGCTGGGGGCAGCTTTCCCAGTTGTGAGACTGGTTTGGATATTACAGAAATCAGTGTCTTACAGCAAGAATCCCAGTGCAGTGCTTGTAGAGTTTAGCCAATAGATTTACTCCTGGCAATCTGTGAGGAAGAGGGGTTAGGGTCATACAGAAATACAGCTCTGCACATGACATGTGCCTTTGCAGTCAGTGCAGCAGTTTGGAAAGGACTTTCTCAGCTGCTGAGTTTTCTGCAGGATTTTATTTAATCTATTGTGTTACCATTAGCATATATTTGTGTATAAGGATGTAGAAGGTGTGTGCTTTTACAGCTGTCATTCTGGGATGGTGAAATGCAATAGCAAATAAAGATTGCCTGTTGTAGGTTGGAGTCTGCTCTGTGTTTGTAATTGCATATATTTGTATTTGAGGGGGGTTCTGCTATTTTACAATTCTTATTGTCTCAGAATGCTGCCTGTATGTGATGTACCCAGAGAAGGAGCTGTTTGTTCACTGAGTGCTTTTCTTTTACAGCAATTTATTACAATTAGTGCTGATGACAAGGATGACTCGGCCAATGGACCAAGATTTATCTTCAGTTTGCCACCTGAAATTATTCATAATCCAAATTTCACACTCAGAGACAACAGAGGTTTGTGTGAAGATTCCCACTCTACCAGAATCCAAAGAAATGACAAAGTGAAACTAATGGCCAATGTAATGTCATGCAACAGCATTGTCATTAACTTTGGCAGTGTCTTTCTCAAAGATTTAGGGGAGGAGGGCAACAACATAGAGCTGAAATACAAGGATGTTCTTGGGAAAGTGGGATGTTTTTCAACTCATTTGAATTTTCTTGAATGCATATTTTAAATTACATAATAATACCCGACAGGAAGAGTCCACTACCATTTTATCTCCCAGGAAGAGTATAAAAACACTGCCAAATACTCAGTAAATGGAATTGGCAGATCTCCTTGATTTAGAGAAACCTAAAATTAGCTGAGACAGCATAAATTCTTAGGCTGCTTGTATTTGTTCAGCACTGTGCTTGCCAGCTTTTGTAAATTATGGATCACAAGAGACATGGGCTGGATTCCCAGTGGAATCAAATCACTGCCTGGTGCAGGAAATGAAACAGGGATTTGTGCTGTGGGACATACCTGGACTGGGGATCTCAGGATCTGGATATCCTGATCCCTTTGCCAGTTTGGTATTCATGAAACAGAGGAGAGCTTTGCATTCAGACTGATGGTGAGATGTAAGAAATTTGTAAGCAAAAAACCTCAGGCCTGGGTGAGTGTCAAAATTCAATTGATCACAGCAAAATAACGTCAGTGACCTGAACTTGCCAGAGGCTGAAGGAGCCAGAGGAGTTGGGTAAACAGAAAAAAAAAATACAGGTTTTGCCATTATACATATTTATTCAATTTATTTCATTATATTCTGATTGAATGTTCATTTTTTTATTTCCCTGCACGAGGCAAAAGCTGTTTCGGCTTCTAAGGAATTGGTTTTGATTAGCAACCTTTAATGTTTGATGGAACTTGACTGTTGTCTGAAAAGTAAAACTCTGTTGAACTGGTTTAAATAATGAATCCAAGAGTGCCAGATGTACAAAAGGCAACACAATCCAGCTACATGATTTCAGTAAAAACTGTTCGTTTGAGGCACACTTTATATCTCTCCCCACATCTGAAGGGAGGGTAATTATCATCAGAGCTCCCAAACAAAATCTCTGTTATTCCTGACTGATCAAAGTAACGCTGTTGCCTGGTGCTTGACACTTGTACATACATAAGCAATTCATAAAGGAGCCAGTGCAGGGCATATATTTATTCTCTTTAAAGCAGTAAAACACAAGTTTTGAAAAATTCATGGGTGTATTTTTAGAGAGGAGTAAATAAGCATGTATTCTTTGCTTGAGACCCGCAGGCCAAGTTCCGCTATAAAATGCATTTTATGGTCACCACATCAAACTGAAAATAGATTAGATTTTATAATCTAGCAGAGGATACGTAGGTCAGAGTGGAGATGCTCTGACAGAGCTGCAGGCAAGTGGTGTTGTGGTTCCTGACTCCAGCCAATCCCACTCATCCTTCATTTCCATATGCAACAAATTCATTAGTGACAAAATTAACCCGGATAAAAATGTTTGGTAGATGAAATTATGATGTCATTTAATGTAGTGTTTCTGCCTGACCATACTGCACATGGTTATTTCAAGAGGACAGTGTTAAGGGATTGAATATTCCCATGTAATTTTCTTTTTGGGAAATGAATAGTGTGAGGAAGTTCATCCATTTCCATCCTTTCTTCCCCTTGCTTTGTTCAATCCTCAGTGCAATTATGTTAATTTACCTATTTCTTTCATTTTGTTTTTTTTCAAGTAAGTTATACTAGAGCAAAGTAAAAAAGTTAAAATTCTCCATGCTTCCATATAAAAACAACTTCTAGGGAGAGTGTGTTACCATTTGCAAGTCAAATCATGTCCATGGTCATTCAAAGCTGGGTTTTTTTCAGTTGGAAGTCTGAGTATTCTATAAGCCATGCCACATCTTTCAGAGGGAATTGCTACTTTCAGAGAAAAATGGCTTTATTAACTGTGGAGAACAGTTAATGAAAACTCCAGTGTTTGGGCCTATTACAGAACTTTAAAGTGAATACAGTCCCATAATTATCATTTAATAGAGTTTCTTTTTACCAGCTCCTGAAAGTAATCACATATTGCAGTAATCCAAAAGAGCATAATCACGTTCTACATCCTATTAATAGCCCACTGTGTTACCAAGTCCTCAGCTGAGCCCATCTCCAATAGAAAACACGAGATAATGGCTCAGCCCACGCTGGGATAAAACACAGAATTACTTTTGCACTGTTTCCTTGTATTATAGCCCATAAACAAACAGCACTGTCTGTCTGGGCTCTGCTCAGTTCTGCTCCCACTGAAGTCAGGCCTTCCAAAGAGCAGCAGAGGCTTGTGGCACTTCACAGCAGAGAGGCAGATTTTGGGTAAATGGATTTCCTGTTTTTAACCCTGCAGGGTCCTGTGCTGAGATGCCCTTTCCTTGGGCTGCCTCAGCCCAGCATTGCTGGAAGGGCTGCAGTCCCAAATTCACAAGACAGAGCTTTACAGAGCCTGAAATTAAACTTGTGAGCCCCCAAAAATCAGTGACTAAAATCCTCTTTTTGAACTCAAACGTGTGCTTCACACTTTTTCAACAAGAAAATTTTGAAATGCACAAACAGTAAAGTCACAGGCTTTAGCCATGGATTATCCACAGCCATTGCCATTCCTGGTAAGGATTTTAGACAGCAGGACCCCTGAAATTGTTCATTTTTCTGGCTGAATCAGCACTCATGCTGATATAGGTGATAAAGTTCACACTGCAGCCAGCTCCTGTAATGTAGAATCCTCCTTACACAATCTGTGTGTAAGCAAGCCCCCAAAAACTAAATTACGTTTGCATGTACTTACAGGAAAAATTGGAAATCATCAATAAGGTCATCAGAGAAAAAGACAAAAATCGAAGGTCAGGGGGATCAGTATAAGGATCACCATGAAATAATGCAATTTTAACTTCTAATTATGAAGATTTCATGGAGAGTACAGGGACTTTTCACTTGCAATACTGCTGGATATTGGATATCCAAGGCATTAATAGCTGGAAAAATGTGAAGTTTTGGGAATGGCCTTGAGCTGCCTGTTCTTTTCCTTCTTGTGTTAACCCCCATTGTGTTCATTAGGACTGGCAGTCAAGTAGTTCCCAAATGTGTTAAGTAATAGTTTTAAGCTGGTATTGACATTTAACTTCTGTTGGCTTAAAAAATGCCATTTTACCAGGATTATAGTTCTACTCCTGGGCCTTGAAAATAATAAAAAAGCACGGATGAGAATATTAGCTAGGATTATATGGTATCTTTTATCTAGGTAAAAGGGGTTTTTTTCTCTTATGGATATTATGTTTCTTCTAAATGTGAGAAGTGAACATAAACAGTAAAAGGAAAAGTTTAAAAAATGACCTTTTAGGCTTGAAGTATTGTAGTCCTTTTTAAACTTTAGCCAGGCGTGTTGATTAGATTTTTCTTCTTAAAAAATTATGTTAAACTAAAAATCACTTCCCATTAAAAGAGTTAAATCAGCCATTGGACCAAAATCGGCTTTGTGCAGTGTGACTGCAGTGGACCAGTCTGTATAATAGCTGAATAATTTGCCATAGTTCTCTTATTTCTAATTAGGAATACTATTTCAGCTGCCAAAAAGCAAGAAAAATAAAATATATGATAAAAAATGCGTAGCCAAAGACTAAATATACTAATATATGGTATTGTCATTCCTTTCACAGTGCCTTTGCAGCCTCAAGGCAGCTGTAGCTCAGCCCCTTGTTAATGTTCAAGAATAATCTGCCCTGTTGTGTTTTTCTTTTAATGGAACAGATCTTGGTTCTCCCACTGAGGAAATGAATTATTAAGTGCATTTTAGTGGCCTCTGTGGAACAGTTTTATTCTGGATCAATGTATTAGTTCAAGTTAGCTCATAGGTTAATAGATATTAGACGTTGTATTCCTATTTGTACCAAATTGTTATGAGCCCATTAATTTAAAGTCCTAAAATAAGGCTCCTGTCACGCAGACATTGAGATCACCAAGGTCCTGTAAAAAATTGTGCCTCAAAGTTTAGATGGTGCATGTAAACACTGAGGAGATTAGCAGGACTCTGAGGGAGACAAAGGGCACCTCCAGTAGCCACAAGTAATAAACAATCAGATCTTTATCAGTGCCTCTGTCCTCAGCAAATGGGACTTTGTGCAAAGGAGAAGTTAACAAACTGTCTTCCACCCAGTTGTTTTTCGTGAGACTCAACACCAAAAAGAAACAGTTGTGTCATTCCCAGGTGGCCACTCAGGGCATCAGGGGTGTGGGCTGGCAGGACAGGGGTGGATATGGGGGATGGATTCATTTGGTGTGTAACAGCTCCTACCTGAAATATTCATCCTTGCTGCTGTGACCTGCAGAAGTTCCTGGGAGAATCAAGCAGTGCAAGCATCCTCCTCATCCCACAGACTGACCAAATTTGGGGGCAGTTTCACACCTTGTCCTACATCAGGGTCACTGCCTGCAAGGGTGGTTAATGCAAGGCAAGAATGCTTCTCTTTGGGTATAATTTATTCACAGATTTCCATGGAAATCGCAGTGATTAGATCATTAGGAGAGGTTTTATGGTTTGCATTATTAAATTCTGGGATTTATGCTGACTCTTCAACAGGAAAACGATTAATCTGCAGAAGCCTGAGGCAGCAGTAAAGTGGGTACCTTTGGAGGTGAACAGCTCTCCCTCAGCAGATAAAAGAACTGCTCTTTTCCCCCCCTTTCCGTTATATAGTGAAAAATAAAGAACATGGCAAGCCAGGAAAGGTTGTGCGGAATAAATCTTCAATATAAACTGGCTTTTGAAGGTCTGAAAACCACGGATGTGATTGCTTCACTTTATTTGCTTTGGGATGTTTACAACAGTTATAAACTTCGGTTCAGGCTGAGCTGAGAGGAGGAGCAGAGCAAGGGAGCCCTGTTGGTGCTCCCCTGGGTGCAGGAAGCACAGTCTGCCTCAGCCCAGGGTGTCATCTCACACTGTCCCTTTCCCAAGGCTTCAGCCACAGGAAGTGTCCAGGACCATCCAAAATATCCTGTGCTGGGATGGCAGCTTGTTTTCTGTCCCCTGCACCATGGCAGGGCAGCTCTCATGAGTACAATGAGAATAGAGTTACAGAAATACTGCCAAGTGTTGGACTCAGTGATGCCTATGGGTCCCTTCCAACTCAGGGAATTTTTGATTCTGTGATTTAATTCTTCCTCACATCCATGTAATTCAAAATGTGCCCAGACATACTGTACATGTATGGTCAAGCTCTCTGAATTCTTTGGGAGTTTGGGTGAAAACAAGATTCTGATAAAACACTGTTACCTTCATTGTTTCTTACTGGAACAGCAAGGCTCAAATTTGCTCATACACAGCAAACACTGGCTTCTGTTTTGGTGGGAGTCTCATTATCACAGCCCATTTTGGGACAGATCTCTGCCTACCATGCTTTTAGATGTGACTCCAAGAACAGCACTTAAGGGAGATAAGGGTTTTACCCCTTCACTGAAGGCTTTAATTCCAGAGAGACACTAAAACCAGCTCAGACAGCAATAAGAAGGTCCAGCCATTTGGGTAGCTGAAAAAATATTGTGACTTTCTCAGAAAGTTACAGGTGCTAAAAGGTGCTATCAGACAGAGATTATCTGTGTTCCCTGTGTTAATTGAAGAATTAGAACTGAGTGCAGTGCTGTATGAATTAAATAAAATCCTGTAATTGCTCTTGGGTCGTTAGAAAGGCGAGACTTTGCGCTGGTTTATCGTAGAAATAACGCTAAAGCCCCTGAAAATTGGGAGCCATTGCAGCGAGATAATTCCCTTTTCAATATTGGCTAACGGGAGGACTCTGTGGAAAAAAATAATGATAATTGTCTCTGTCTCCTTCTGCCAGATAACACAGCGAGCGTGCTGGTGAGGCGGGAAGGGTTCAGCCGGCAGAAGCAGGACCTGTACCTGCTGCCCATCGTGATCAGCGACGGCGGCGTGCCCCCGCTGAGCAGCACCAACACGCTGACCATCCGCGTCTGCGGCTGCGACGGCAGCGGCTCCCTGCTCTCCTGCAACGCCGAGGCCTACGTGCTCAACGCCGGCCTCAGCACCGGCGCCCTCATCGCCATCCTGGCCTGCATCGTCATCCTCCTGGGTACGGAAAGGCTTCTCTCCTTGCTGCTCCTCTGGGCTTGCGTTACAAAGTAATCCTGACCTCAGCTCCGAGGTGGAGAAGTGACTCTTGATATTTTATAGCTTTTATTGGTATAGGTAGTGCTGATCTGCCTGGCTGTAAGAGGCGTTGAGGTGACTTCATTGTGGCCTTGCAGGGCCTGAAGGAGCTGCAGGAAAGATGGAGAGAGACAATTGCCAAGGGCTGCAGGGCCAGGAGGCAGGGAATGGCTGCCAGTGCCAGAGGGCAGGCTCAGATGGGAGATTGGGCAGGAATTGTTCCCTGGCAGGGTGGGCAGGCCCTGGCACAGGGTGCCCAGAGAAGCTGTGGCTGCCCCTGGATCCCCGGCCGTGCCCTAGGATGTCCAGGTTGGACACTGGGGCTGGGAGCAGCCTGGCACAGGGGAAGCTGTCCCTGCCATGACAGGAGGTGGGATGAGATGAACTTTATGGTCTCTTCCATCCTAAACCATTCTGGGTTTCTGTGATACCTTCAACAGCAAACACCAGTGAATGTGTGTAGTTGTGCTTGGAGAATGTCGTCCTGTGGCCCAATGCCAGCTAATCAGGGACACTGCTTAAAGGAGGTCATGACATACAGTTCTAAGTTTTGTGATCTTCCCTGGATGACAAGTTCCTTATTGAGGTCAGCCAGGATTAATGGCCCCTGCCAGCTATTTCCTTCAAACCCATCTTGTGTTGAAGACAGATTGAGTGGCTCGGAAGACCAGTTTTTAAGAAATTGCTGCAACATATTTCCTGATTATTTGAAAAAAATTAGACAATATTTTCTAATTTCCCTGTAGTAATTTGTAGTGTTTCTTTTCTCATATACTTTATTTTATAGAAATTTGAAGTGAGAACAAAAAGACAAGTATGTCTTTGGAGGTGTTGCTTTAAAAAATCCCATTTTAATGGAAATGACACTTGGAATTAGAGTTAAGCTTTGGGCATACAGGAGAGGATAGAGATTCATCTTTGTTTTGTTGCAGATATTCATGTGCTTGGGCTGCTCAAAGGCAGTGTCACAGTTTTCGGCAGCTGTGGGGGCCCCACAAACACTTCCCTTGAATTAGCATTGCAGTAATGAGCAGTTATTAAGAGCAGTGGCATGCAGCCCAGCAGCAAGCCTCAGATGAGTGCGTTCAGCTCTGTGTACAAACATCACTGCTTTTACCTAGCAAGGAGCACTAAAAATGCACAACTTTGCAACAACCCAGCACAAAAGCTGAGGGCTCGGAGATGCAATAATTAGTCACAAAGGAGCTGCTGTCTGACAGTTCACTCTAACCTGTGTTTTGCTTTCCCCAGTCATCGTGGTGCTGTTCGTAACCCTGAAGAGGCAGAAGAAGGAGCCCCTGATCGTGTTTGAGGAGGAGGACGTGCGGGAGAACATCATCACGTACGACGACGAGGGCGGGGGCGAGGAGGACACGGAGGCGTTTGACATCGCCACGCTGCAGAACCCCGACGGCATCAACGGCTTCATCCCCCGCAAGGACATCAAGCCCGAGTACCAGTACCTGCCCAGGCCGGGGCTGCGGCCCGCGCCCAACAGCGTGGACGTGGATGATTTCATCAACACCCGCATCCAGGAGGCTGACAACGACCCCACTGCCCCTCCCTATGACTCCATCCAGATCTATGGCTATGAGGGCAGGGGCTCTGTGGCCGGGTCCCTCAGCTCCTTGGAGTCAGCGACAACAGATTCTGACTTGGACTACGACTATCTACAAAATTGGGGACCTCGATTTAAGAAACTTGCAGACTTGTATGGCTCCAAAGACACTTTCGATGACGATTCTTAACAATAAAGTTTAAGATTTGGCCTTAAGAACTGTGTCCGAAGTTCTGAAGAATCCAGAGGAAATGTAAGCAGGTATTTTTTTAAAAATCAAGAAAAATCTCATTTAAACATTTGACGGAGGGATTCCTTTGATAAAAAAGGATGTGAAAGTGGTAAATACTGTGAAGTACCTTTTCCTACAAAAGGCAAATCTGGAAGTTGGCTGCCAGCTTCACTAAAGGAAAAAACCCGCTTAAGAAATGCGAAATATTTAAATGAAGGAAAATGCTAAAAGTGAACCTACAAATAAGGGAGATCTTTTATGTGCTACGAACATCTAAATCTTTTATGTCAAAGAAGCTTCCACAAATTAGAAAAGATAACAGTTCTGAGCTGTAATTTCGCCTTAAACTATGGACACTCTATATGGTAGTGCATTTTTAAACTTGAAATATATAATATTCAGCCAGCTTAAACCCATATGACGTATGTACAGTACAATGTACAATTATTATGTCTCTTGAGCATCAAACTTGTTACTGCTGATTCTTGTAAATCTTTTTGCTTATACTTTCATCTTGAACTAATACGTGCCAGATATAAAAACTCTGTCTTGTTGCAGTGGGAGGCGCCCTATTTCTATGTCATTTTTAATGTATCTATTTGTACAATTTTAAAATTCTTATTTTAGTATACATACAAATATCAGTATTCTGACATGTAAGAAATGTTACAGCATCACACTTATATTTTATGAACATTGTACTGTTGCTTTAATATGTGCTTCAATATAAGAAGCAGACTTTGAAATAAACTGATTCTTTTTTAATTCTTGTTCTGGTTATTAAGCATATAAGGAAAAACATAGTGTTTCTAATGTCCCATTTATAGTTCTGACTAATTTACTACAATTGTGACCTTTTAATAGCCTTATTTATTATGTGTTTGTAGTTGGTTTGTTGCCTTGTTAAGTGATTATTTAAAAATCAAGTACATTTTACAAATGTTTTTTAGATTAAAACAAATGTAACGTCTGGTGAACATTTTGTACCCTCTCTATCTACAGCTTGTGGCTGCTCCCAGAACACAGTAAGAACCATCATATAGTCCTGCTGTGTTTCCTGGATTAAATTAAGTGTAATACTTTTCAGTATTTCCCATGTAATATGCATTTATCTTATACCGTAGAGATGCCCAAGGTGTCAGAAGTGACTTTGTGAGTGGACGGGAGTACTCTGTACTTACACTTTACTCCAGCCCTGTGAGTTTCCGTATCTGTGCTGAGCTTCTGCGGGTTCCAGAGACTGAAATCTGACCCAGTTTAGCTGTGACTTCCCTAAGGACTGTTCTACCTGACAATTACCTTGCCTGAGTAGTAATTAAGATTCCGGCACTTAATTCCTATTTTCCTTATGATTTTATTTCTTTTTTTTCCTTTTTTTTTTATTTCCA
Source organism: Drymodes brunneopygia (assembly GCA_013400955.1). Classification (NCBI taxonomy): domain Eukaryota; kingdom Metazoa; phylum Chordata; class Aves; order Passeriformes; family Petroicidae; genus Drymodes; species Drymodes brunneopygia. The sequence goes on along the minus strand of VZTZ01048628.1, from coordinate 46,281 downwards.
GTAGAATAGCATCGTCTGCGGATAGGGAGACATTTTAATTTGTGACGACAGAAATACAGAGTGCTTTCAGAGTTGTTCTTTGTAATGTATGTTTTTAATCCAAAAAGGGATCTATAACTTTTTTTTTTTAATATATATATATTAGTTCAGAAGGAGCAAAGGATTGGGATATGTTCTGCACATCAACATTTTCTACATCTATGTACAGCTGTACCTCTACTGAATTTAATATAGTTGGCTGTTTAGGGTCAGAGATCAGCAGCTGCAATATGGGAAGAGGCAATAAATAGAAATTATCTACATTTTCCTACATTCGTTTTACAGACCCTGTCCTTCTTTTGCAGTCAGGTACCAAACTGCTTGATCCGAGAGGAAATCTGATTTGTTGGTGTGTTGCTTTTCTGAAGACCCTCCATATATGTAGTTAGATTAAAATTTAACTCCTTAAAATGATGAGTGATGTTTCAGCTCTCTATCCATAACATATTCACTTGTCCCATTATATCCCTATGTTTTATAAGGCAGAGTTTGCTAAATCAGCAGATTTGCTCTACAATGTTTATTGTAATATTTCACTTTATTCTAGCTGTATGCATTCTATATAATTCTATAGTTTATTATTAACTTGGTTCAAATTTCTTTGGTTGTTGATTTTTCTCTGTTTATAATCCAAAGAATATTTTGCTAGATTTGCACATTTCTCCATTATAAATTTAAATAAACATTAAGAAGAAAAAGAAAAAGAAAAGAAATGAGTATCACTTTACAAATTAACAAATTGAAATAAAGTAAAAAAGAAAAGTAATTTGTAGGACTCCATCCTCATTGATGCTATCTGGGTTTATTTCACTTTTGAGCAAGTTTTAGAATTAATAACTGCATTTTCTACATTTTTATGTTTAATTTTTAAGAAAGACATTGTCAACTACATTTTTTTAATAGTTTCAAATGCTTTGAGTTTTAGTCTCTATTGTTTGTAGCACTCTCGTAGACACTTGGAAATAAATTTTCTTTCCCTGCTGGTTTTGTCCTTTTTCATTCTATTATTTTTCCCCTTCCCAGTGAACGTGCAATTATGGCAGCGCTTTCTTAAGTCAGGCTTGCTGATCTCAGCCCAGGCCAGCTCTGACATGCTGGGAATTGTCCTCACTCCGGACCGTCGGCAGCACCTCGGACGAGCAGCGCGTTCTGGCACCGCAACGGGACATGGCTTTGCGTTGAACTTCGCCACGGAGCTCGCGGGAGACTCGGGTCTTTAATCTGAGCTTGGTAAATCCCAGCCTGGCACGGCGGCTCTGGGTTAGTCCCAGAACATCCAAGAAGGCTCTGGGCTGTAGGTTGTTGTGGCATTCCCAAAGATCCGAGCAGCCTGGGAAGGGATTCACCAGCTCCAGTTGTGTTAGGGTAGCGGCTCTGCCTTCCCACGGAGCTTGGGGAAGGACTGAGCCTCACACCCGTGGAAGACAACTGAAAGATTAATTGCAGCTTCAGTGGGTTTGGAGAAAACCCCAAGCTCAAGGAGGATCACCACGGCTGAGCCAGGTAAGGCAAGGTACGGTGGCAAGTGCAGGTGGTGCTTTGGCCAGTGCTCCCTGTGGGAAGTCCTGCCTGAGGCATCATTTGAGGGGATACAGCAACGCCCCTCCAAACACCATCAGGAACAGACAGCCTGACCCTGCCTGAGGGGTTTTTTGTGAGCTGAGCGGATTCTGAGCCCCAGCTGGCAGAGCTGCTCAGCTCCTGGCCTAGCTGGGTGTCACCAAGCTGAGGTGCTGCTCCCTCCTGTGTCTCTGCAGTGCCATGAGCACCATTTCTCATCCTGGCAAGGAGCAGTGAGGGATGCAAGTGCAGGGCTGGTTGCTAAGGGAGCTCTCCAAACCTGCACTGACAGGGAAGGGAGGGTTTGGCTGGGAATTCTCAGATCGCCTCTGCTGTGCTCCTGCCACAATGCCAAGCAGTCTCTGATACCATGGCAAGGGGTCCAAGCTTCAGAGCTCACCAGCATTTCTGTGGTCTCAGGTGAGATCCTGCCCCACAGACTGCTGCAACTCAGATGAGAAGAGCTTTTTCAAGAGCTTGCAGGTTCTGTTGGCTCCATGTTGTTGACTGACTGGCAAAATAAAATGCTGAAGTTTACCATGTCGCTGCTGATAAGCTCAGAGAGAAAGTGAAGAGGAGGAATGTAAATAAAGCTCATGAAAAGACAACCTTAGGGACCCAAAACCCTGGAAATCTTTTATGTCTTCCCCATCCAGCTGCATTTTCATAATTACTTTTGTAATGAAAGGGTCAGTAAGCAAAAATCCAGGTAGGACTTGTGCAGGTTTTCCCTTCAGCCACTGATGTAAATACTGAGCTACTGTAATCAAAGCTGATTAATTGGCACCAGAATCCCATTCTTTATTAGGGGGAAAAAAGGAAAAAGAAAAAGAAAAAGAAAAAGAAAAAAAGAAAAAGGAAAAAGAAAAAGAAAAAGGAAAAGGAAAAGGAAAAGGAAAAAGGAAAAAGGAAAAAGAAAATGAAAAAGAAAAAGAAAACAAAGGATGAGAGAGAAAAAGAAAAAAAGAAAAAGATGAGAGAGAGAAAAGCAAAAGGAATGGCTTGGGAAAGGGACTCAGTGAGCTTGTCAGGGAGCTAGCTGCAGGTCTCTGGAGCTCTGCTATTGTTTTCACTCTTTCAGGCTGAGGCTGGGGATCAACCAGCTTGACCCAGTTCCATTTGCTGCGTGCTAGTGCACAAGTTTTCCATTATTTAATATCACTGATCTCTGTGTTTGATAAGAAAGGCTCTTTCAAACCTGACTGAGCTGGACTGGCTACAATTACCCAAGTCACAGAACAGTTTTAGCCCGCTCCAATTCATGGATTCGTAGACATTTGAAAAACTTTTTTTCTTGTATTTCTGCGTGAAATCTTAGACCTTTTCTGCTCACCAACTTTAGATCTCTCTTTGTGACTGCCACCCTCAATGAGCTGCAAATCCCACAGCCACAGTGGGTGTCCTGCTCCGTCCCACAGAGCAGGGGCAGAAGCTGCAGCAGCTCTGCCATGGGAATTCCATGTGTGTGCACACACAGGGACTCTGCTGATGCCCCAGAACTCCTGTTCCTGGAGGGACACGTCAGGGACAGCTCCTGATCCATCCAGGGGGCTCTGCAGAGGATATGGAACATTTCGTGTTTCTCCATGGAAAGAAAACACCCAGCACAAGCAGGGAGAGATTTGCTCGGACTGTGAGTGACTCAGAACTCCTTCCAGGTCAGGGAAGGGTCCTTCCCAAGAGTCTTTCAGACTGTCCAGTGAAGCCAGTTTGTATTTTTTAAATAAATATTATCCGGGGTAGGGAATTGAACCTGGGATTTTCAAAGTCCTTGGTGAGTTCTCTAACTGCCAAACACAAAACCTGATACATTTTTTCCCCCTTTTATTTTCTGTACTTTTTTAGTCCATTTGCAGTAGTTTATAACTGAATCAGGAACAACAACAGCTGAAACACCAACCAGGCCTGTGGGTAAAGCATTCCATGGCTGGGGGAAACCTGCTTTGGAGTGGCAAAATTATAGCTGGTGGTGATGTGGAATCAATCACTGTCTTCTACCCCACACAGGAGATAGAATAGCCACATCTCTTGTTTTCTGCATTTCTTTCTCCTTCTGTGTTTGCAAAATCAGGACCAATACCTGATTACTCAGCTATCTAAGCCAGGAGAAGACTTTGAGTTCTCTTTGCTAGGGCTGTCTTTTTTACAGGGGTGCTCTTTTAAAATAAAACTAAATAAAAGCTTAAAAGTTTGACCTTTAGCAGCTTTAAAACTAGAAAGTGAAAAAGTCCCAAAAAACTTAGCCTGCAGTTCTTTTTAGAATTCAATTCTAATTGAATTTTAGGGCATGGCTTGCATTTTTGGTGGTTAGTGAAAGAGCCCCAGACTTTGGGACTGCTTTGAACTGAGGTTACTGATTGCTTTCCCTTTTTTTTTTCTACTTCCAAACAAGGCAAAAACATGTTTATTTTAACTGAACAGATCCATATGCTGTTCTCCAGACCTAGCTGCAAGTGAGGGCTTTGTTTTGTTGTTGTTGCCTTCATTTCCAACCTAAATCATTCCTCAAGCCCGTGACTCACTGCCTTGGCTGCCAAGGCACATTTCCTGCAGCTCTGTCTCCAGCAGGACTTGCAGACACATCACTCCTCTCTCCTGCTGGATATGAAACTCTTTAGTGTACTTTGTGCTATGGGAGGGCTTTAGGGGCTGAGGGAGGGTTTTTGGTTGTTCTTTGTGATGTATGGAGGGTTTAGGGGCTGAAGGTGGGTTTTTGGTTGTTCTTCGTGATATGTGAGGGCTTTAGGGACTGAAGGAGGGTTTTTGGTTGATCTTTGTGGTATATGGAGGGTTTGGGGGCTGAGGGTGGGTTTTTGGCTGTTCTGAGTGATGTATGGAGGGTTTAGGGGCTGAGGGTGGGGCTTTGGCTGTTTTTTTATGATGTACAGGGGGCTTTAGGGGCTGAGGTGAGTTTTTGGTTGTTCTTTGTGATATGTGAGGGATTTAGGGGCTGAGGCTGGGTTTTTGGTTGTTCTTTGTGATGTATGGAGGGTTTAGGGGCTGAAGGTGGGGTTTTTGGTCGTTCTTTATGGTTTATGAGGACTTTAGGGCCTGAGGGTGGGGTTTTGGTTATTCTTTGTTACGTATTGAGGGTTTAGGGGCTCAGGCTGGGGTTTTGGTTGTTCTTTGTGATATATGGAGGGCTTTAGGGGCTGAGGGAGGGTTTTTGGTTGATCTTTGTGGTATATGGAGGGTTTGGGGGCTGAGGGGGGGTTTTTGGTTGTTCTTTGTGGTATATGGAGGGCTTTAGGGGGTGAGGGTGGGTTTTTGATTCTTCTTTGTGATATATAGAGGGCTTTGGGGATGAGGATGGGTTTTTGATTGTTCTGAGTGACACATGGAGGGCTTTAGGGACTAAGGGTGGGATTTTGGTTGTTCTTAGTGATATATGGTGGCTTTAGGGGCTGAAGGTGAGGTTTTGGTTGTTCTTTGTGATATATGGAGAGTTTAGGGACTGAGGTGGTTTTTTAGTTGTCCTTTGTGATACATGGAGGGCTTTAGGGACTGAGGGTGGGTTTTTGGTTGTTCTTTGTGATGCATGGAGGGTTTAGGGGCTGAAGGTGAGTTTTTGGTTGTTCTTTGTAATATATGGAGGGCTTTAGGGGGTGAGGGTGGGTTTTTGGTTGTTCTTTGTGATATATGGAGTGCTTTAGGGGGTGAGGGTGGGTTTTTGGTTGTTCTTTGTGATATGTGAGGGCTTTAGGGACTAAGGGTGGGGTTTTGCTTATTCTTTGTTACGTAATGAGGGTTTAGGGGCTCAGGGTGGGGTTTTGGTTGAACTTTGTGATATATGGTGGGTTTAGGGGCTGAGGTTGGTTTTTTTGGCTGTTCTTTGTGATATGTTACAGCTTTAGGGGGCTGGGATGTGGATTTTTCTGCCTGTGTTTTGCAGCTATGATGTTTTCACTGCCACAATTACAAAATTGCCTTTCATGCTGTGCTCAGTGCCCTGTCTCTGGGTGGTAAGGAGCAATTTTTCAGGGAGTAATAAACTCCCTCCTGCTTGGCAGGGCATCTCTAGAAGGCCCCATTGTTCTCCTGCTGCCAGCACTGCCCTTCCTTCCAGGAGCCCATTCTCCCTGCTGCAGCCCCAGCTCAGATATTCCTTCCTCTTATTAGCGCACTGGAGAAAGTCATCATTAATCAAATGCAAGCACATTTAGCAAAGTTCAATGTGTATGAAAAATTTATGTCAACCTTTAGGCTCTATGACAGTCCCAAGGCTTCACTTAATAAGTTCCATAATTACTTACTGTTAATGGCCAATCCACATTATCTCTCTGAGGTCTGCTGGACCTTTCAGGAACATTTTCTATTATTGATTCTGGAGCTGCTGAACATTGGCCAGACATAGAAACAAAACTCTTGTTTACATTCTTTGCTTGCTAAAATGGAAAGTTGGATGCCTTAAAGTATAAAACCTCAGAGAACACGACTTTCTCTCCTGTGATGTGGCTCTAGCACAGAATGAATGAAAGAGTAGCTATTTGTGGGGGTTGGCAGAAGCTCTGGGAAATGACTGGAAGTTTGATAAATCTTGTCCATTGATTTAGCAGAAATCCACACTTCAAAGGCTGTCCTCACCCAGCCATCCATCACCCTTGCTGAGAGTCTTGGAGGAGCTCAGGTACAGAATGGCTCCGTGCCCCAAGTTCTGCAGTTTTGTTCACTAATGAATCATAGATAATCGCTGATATTTCATTTCTGTCAGAATTTTAGCTGGGTAAAAAGGCTCAGAAAGGCTCCTGACGTCCAAGAACTGCCCATTTCTGTGGCTTTACACAGTGCTCCAGCGAATGCTTCTCCCTGAGCACAGTCTCTCAGGATTGCTCAGTTCTCATAATGTATCATTTTGCAAAGCCTGGATGGTGTGTGCTCTCTCTGACACAGTGTTTGCTACTGAGAGTAAATGGCAGCAGCACTCAGAGCAGTCAGGGTAACGAGGGAGCACTGCTGGAACCAGAGTGCTCCCACACTCCTGGAGGCTGCTGTGTCACACTGTGTTTAAACATCACTAAACGAAGGGATATGGACCCTCTGTGTGCCCACCCAGGCTGCCACTGCACTGCAGGCTGCTCTGGAGGGCCTGGTGTCATGAACCACTCCTCTCGTGAGGAAAATCCCTCCAATAACACCTAAGTCCCCCACTAAGAACAGCTGGAAAGGCAGATTTTTTGTCATGGCCACCCAAAGAGAACTGACTGTTTCACTCACCTATGTAAAAATACACAACTTTAGTAAGGGTAAAAAAAAAAAGAAGAATAAATAAAGACAAAGGAGCTGCTTTACAGTGTTTGAAAAAGAAAGAGGGAAACAGCAGAAATTTGTTGCACTGAGAGTTTGCTGTATGTGCTGTCAATCTCCAGCAAGGTCAGCCCCTTCTGTCCAGCCACTATATCAGAGTATCACAGAAGGGCTGGGGTTGGAAGGGCCTTGGGGATTCTCCAGTTCCCACCCCCTGCCATGGCCAGGGACACATGTCACTGCACCAGGACATATGTCACTGCACCAGGACACATGTCACTGCACCAGGATACATGTCACTGCAGCAGGACACATGTCACTGCACCAGGACACATGTCACCACACCAGGGACACATGTCACGGCACCAGGACACATTTCACTGGACTAGGGACACATGTCACTGCACCAGGACACATGTCACTGGACCAGGACACATTTCACTGCACCAGGGACTCATTTCACTGGACTAGGACACATGTCACTGGACCAGGTTGCTCAGAGCCCCTGCCAGCCTGGCCTTGGACACTTCCAGCATCTCAGATCAAAACTGAGCCTATTTTATGTTCTTGCTGCCCTCTCCTCCCCTTTCCTATCCTGCCTCCAAGTGACAGCAGCAAGGTCAGCATGGTCCTACAGGACCCAGAGCCATCCTACAGGGCACAGAGATATCCTACAAAGCACAGAGCTGTCCTACAGAGCACAGAGCCATCCTACAAAGCATAGAGTCATCTTACAGAGCACAGAGCCATCCTACAGGGCACAGAGATATCCTACAAAGCACAGAGCCATCCTACAAAGCACAGAGCCATCCTACAGGGCACAGAGACATCCTACAGAGCACAGAGATATCCTACAGAGCACAGAGCCATCCTACAGGGCACAGAGATATCCTACAGAGCACAGAGCCATCCTACAGAGCACAGAGCCATCCTACCAGGCACAGAGATATCCTACAGAGCACAGAGCCATCCTACAGAGCACAGAGCCATCCTACCAGGCACAGAGATATCCTACAGAGCACAGAGCCATCCTACAGAGCACAGAGCCATCCTACCAGGCACAGAGATATCCTACAGAGCACAGAGCCATCCTACAGAGCACAGAGCCATCCTACCAGGCACAGAGATATCCTACAGAGCACAGAGCCATCCTACAGAGCACAGAGCCATCCTACCAGGCACAGAGATATCCTACAGAGCACAGAGCCATCCTACAGAGCACAGAGCCATCCTACCAGGCACAGAGATATCCTACAGAGCACAGAGCCATCCTACAGAGCACAGAGCCATCCTACCAGGCACAGAGATATCCTACAGAGCACAGAGCCATCCTACAGAGCACAGAGCCATCCTACCAGGCACAGAGATATCCTACAGAGCACAGAGCCATCCTACAGAGCACAGAGCCATCCTACCAGGCACAGAGATATCCTACAGAGCACAGAGCCATCCTACAGAGCACAGAGACATCCTACCAGGCACAGAGATATCCTACAGAGCACAGAGCCATCCTACAGGGCACAGAGATGTCCTACAGTGCCAAGAGCCATCCTACAGGGCACAGAGCCATCCTACAGGACATAGAGCCATCCTACAGGGCACAGAGATGTCCTACAGAGCCAAGAGCCATCCTACAGAGCACAGAGCCATCCTACAGGGCACAGAGCCATCCTACAGAGCACAGAGCCATCCTACAGGACATAGAGCCATCCTACAGGGCATAGAGCCATCCTACAGAGCACAGAGCCATCCTACAGGGCACAGAGCCATCCTACAGGGCATAGAGCCACAGCAGCACCAAAAGCATGGACACAGGGCAGGGCATGTGCTGTGCCCAACAGGGCATTGTAAAACCCCCAGTTCTGAGTGGATTCAATCCATGATGTGCGTTTTGCATCAGCAGCCTCAGGTTGCTCACTGGACCAGTGGCTGGGTGCTGGGAGCAGGGGACAGGCACATTCAGGAGTCTGCTGGCTGCTTTTCAAGTGACATCACAGTGTACACAAGCTATTTACCACCAAACTCTTTAAAGAATTAAAAGCTGTGCATAACCCTGAATATTCCAAGGAGACTATTGCTGGCAAAGTGCTCTCAGCCATAGCAGATAATCAGAAACTTTAGCAAAAAAAGCTTTGCTATTAGCTCTGCCTCAAAATAAAAAGGGCATCTGTACTTGACTGTAATAAAAAACTAGTGTAAAATGTCTGCATGGTAATAACAGAGACCACAGTTTTAATGAGAGTTGGGGGAAAAGAAAGAGTAGAATTTCTGACTGTTTATTTGCCCTTGGTGGATTATGAGATGAAATGAAAGTCCCTGCTTTTTTTAGCACAGAGGTCAGTGTGGAGTCGTGCTAATAAAGAGCATTGGGCTCCCTGTGCACCTACAGAGCTCAGAGCCCAATCCAGCCCTTCCCGTGCAGTGTAGGAAGCCAGGCAGCAGAGATTCACTGCAGGCATGGCCCCTCCCAACAGCTCCAGAGGTGAGCCAGGCCAGGAGCAGTGGCTGCTGTGTTTGCTGCTGCTGTGGAGGTGGCTGGAATGCTCCATCCCTCCAGCCCAGGCTGTGTCCTTCCTGTGACCTCCCTGTGACACCCCACAGGTGTCCCCATCCTCTGCTCCCCGTTTGTGCTGGCTGCACAGGCTGAGGGCAAATATTGTGAAATGTTCCTGGGAGCCACAAGCTGGAATAGCCACTGATGGATGAGAGATCCAGGGCTCCCTGCCCAGGGGATGGGACACCTGGGCTGCCCTGGCAGCAGAGCAGGTGAGCCAGTGCACAGCTGCATCTGCCAAGAGAACCATGTGCCATGTGCTGTGAACACACCACCAAAACCACCACCTTGCAGCCAGAAAAAACATCTTTTAGTTTGGGGAGTCAGGAAATAGGGGGATAGAAGCATTTCTAGGAAAGGGGCCTGCCTGGATACACCAGGCAGCAGGGGAAGGAGGAGGAGCTCACCTTAAACCATCCTGATCTCCCAGAGCTTTACTCTTTGTCTTGAGAACTCTTTCAGAGAAGAGTGGGAGCAGAAAGGATTCAGGCAAACCCCTTCTGGTCTCATTGGTTCAATGTCCTATGGGGCAGGAAATCAAAGCCCACCAGGCAAGCGAGATAATCTGAGTGTGTGAGAGGGACTCACACTCGATGCTCCCCTCAGCCCCCTTTGATTGCACTGCCATGATGGGCCCCAGCTCCAGAGCACAGCCCAGGGGACACAGGATGTGGGCAGCAGGTTGGTCTCTGTGCCAGGGCAAAGGGCTGCTCTGTGCCTGGTGAGTGGGACCAGCTCCCTCCCAGGGGACTCACGGATGTGGGCAGCAGGTTGGTCTCTGTGCCAGGGCAAAGGGCTGCTCTGTGCCTGGTGAGTGGGACCAACTCCACTGACAGGCCCTGCAGGTCTGTTGAGGATGCAATGTTTGAAAGAACCCAGATCCCTGCTGACTTCAAATGTTACCTTGCAGCTCCTAAAATCCTCTCTCTCACAAGCCCATTGATCTTTAAGAAGAGTGACAGACTCCTGAAAACTTTCATCCCCTCTCTGCTGGGTTCCTTGCCAACCCTCTTGTGCTCCAGGTCTCAGCACATCGCTGCTGTCTGAGCAGAGAGCCAGAAAACAAAAACCAGGATAAATCCTTCCAGTCCTTCCTTCAGGAAAGCTTCCCTGCTCACAGAGGAATGGCACGGAAGCAGCGTCCAGCTGGAAAAAGGCTCTTGCTCTTAATGGGCCAAATTCAGAGTTATTTATCTGGCAAAGAGTTTCCATCTCTCTCAGAACCTTCAAAATGAGTCTGTCAGGTTGAATCCCATCATCACCTAAACTCAGAAGACTGCAGTGTTTGTGTTGTTTTGTTAGCCCTGAGCTCTGTCACGTGAGCTCCTCCTCTCCTCCAGGTTCTCCAAGCAGAACCCACTGTGTTTTTTTAACTCTGCTCATGCTACTCACAGCAAAGGTTACATGCTCAATTTGTCTGGTTTTTTTGTTGTTGTTTTCCCTGAAGGATGGTGTTTTCTTTCTTGATCTCTCTTAGATTCCATTTAAAACGTGTTCTGTTTGCCACCCTGAGCTCTCTATTAATATCCCTGCCACAAGCATCCACAACTCAGTGTATTCTCCCCCTTAAGAAAGTTTAATTTGTTTCAGTTAAAGATCAGTGTTGTCATGGAGGAGCAGAATATCAGCCTCACCAGTTTAATGAATAAACAGGGCAAATACGACATCATTGCTCACTTCTGCAGGTCCCTCTGGTTCGATGGCAGGAGCTGTAAGGAGCATGGAGATTGTCTGTGAGGGCAAAGTTCCTGAAATGTAGGGCCTTTATCCTCCAGAAACATGGTCAGATGGATCACTGGAGTTATTCTAGGGAGAACGGTGGCCATATGCAAATTTAATGCAGAATGGCCCTGCCAAGGAAAAGAGAAGGAAAACCACAGAGGGTTTTAGGGGCTGCCAGTGCATATTATTCAACTTTCATTAACTCTCTTAAGAACAAGCCAGAGAATTGAATTTGGATCCTTGCTGCAAAGCTAAACTGCAGCCCATCTGTTTTCCATCCCAGACGACGGACGGACCGAAATTTACACAACAAACATTTTGCCTTTATTTGAAGGTTTGAATAGCAGTTACCTCAAAACCTGGGGCACCTTCACTGCTCCAGGGCTGCATTTTAGGGGAGATCTTTGTGTTCAGGTTTCTCCTGGCTGTGTTTGAACACTGCCTGAGATGATTCAGGAGTTTTGCTCGCCGAACGGGTGCTGTGATCCAAGGCCCATCTGGCTTGTTTGGGAGTGTGTAAAGGTCAGTGCTTCTGTTAATACAACTCATACAAATACTTCCCTGCCATCTGACGATGTTCCTGCTCATTCAGATTGGCAGCCATTCCCCCCCCCCCACAATCTGGAATTTCCTCCCAACGTGGGCTGTTGAAGTGGGGATGATCACAGTTTCAAAAGCAAAGGTTGAGTGCTTGTGTTGAGTTATACTTGGAAGCGCCCATGTTCTGTACAGTGAGAACATCCCATATGGGAAGGACATATGTGTTGGAGACAATAATACATAAATAGTGGATACAATTTTATATAACCCTTACATTCTTATGGCTGCTACATATCATTTCTCTAATGAGACAGGTGAAGTAGATGACTTCAGTTCTGATATTTAGGTCCATATGTTGAAAGCTTACACAATAAATAGGGAGTTCTACAGACAGATTTAGCTGTACATGATTTTTCAAACAATTGCACTGACAGAACTTGAAAACCCTGGGCTGTCCTCACTCAATAACTGGAGACAGCACTGGAACCTCACACTGAAGATCTGCTTGGACAGACAGACACAAACATTCATAATTTGTCAAATATAAACTATTTAGACTATTTTTTTCTTTTTGTTCAAAGAACATCAAGTTTTTGGAGGAATAAAGCAGGTGAAAAGTTTCAGTGGAAAGGCAGAGCTAAGATGAAGAGAATCTTGACAAGAGTTTTGTTATGGAATGCCAGCATTGCTCAGGGGCTGGGCTGTGGGGGCTGGCAGGATCCTGGCTCACTGATCCATCCATCCCTGATCCTGCCCTAAGAAAACCCACCCCAGTGCAGGAGATGCCTAAGCCTGGCTGGGGAGGAGGGGAATGAAACTCAGTTTACAGATGGTCAGTGAAGACCTGTTAGCACTTGCAGCCAAATTCTCTCAGGAGTCTGGGCAGACAATTTGCCCATCCTGTCCTTGTCCTCCCCAGGCTCAGCATCAGCCCCACAGAGGAGCCTGGGCACTGAGCTGGCTGTTTGAAGCAGGAAAGGGTCAACAGGATGACATTGCTGCTTATTTGAGAGGAGATGAAATAGGTTTTTTTCTAAGAAGTTATAGTCATTTTATGAACTTGCATTACCCAGTTTCAGAAGTCAGGGAACAGTGATGACACATTTCATGCTCACGTTAAGTTAGCTGCAATATTTTTTCCCTCATCACCACTGTATTCCTTCACAGAACTTCCTACAAATTAGGGAAATATTTGTTTTCCCTCTAATGACTAAAACTAGTTTTGCTGAAAAAATGATTCTTCTGATTTTTCCTCTCTCTGTTTTTTTTTTTCATTTTTGTGTCAGTAAATACAAAACACTGACATTGCTTGGTGAGAACCTTTTGGGGAGGAAGTCTGGGGATATATGTTATTCTCTTAGCATATGTTCCCTGGAAATTAATCACCTATGAGATGAAGAACCTAATGGTTTGTGGTCATGCAGTATTAAGGCACATTAAGCACTGAAATGGAGCTGCCTTTTTTCCAGAGCTACTCTGATAACCAACAAGCCTCAGAAAAGAAATCCACGTTCTTATTCTGTGCTTTTTCATATATCTGACTGAAAATTAGCTGAGTGCTTTAACTGAGTGGTGCCAGTGGCTTATAAAAGAACCATTTAAAATACTTCAAAGCTCTTTGGTGCCACGTGGAGGCTTCAAAAGACCCTAAATTTGGTGTCCTTTTTTCCCCCAAAGCATTTCCTGAGACCCTCCTTGTAAAAGGATCTGTGCTCCATGAACCTTTCTGAAAGTTTCCATCTTCTTGTGAAATGAAGCAGTTTTTTCTTTGCTTGGTTGTTGTTTGTTTTCTGTCTAAATAATCTAAAATGCTGTGAAATAAACTGAAAAAAACTGTGAAAAAGAATCCTACAGTGAATTCCAGTGGCCAAAGGCCAGGCTGTTAAAGCGTAGTTTAACACTGCAGAATGGGAATATTAATCAGCCTGACCAAACTGAACTCCACTCAAGGATGAGGATACTTCTCACCCTCCAAGTAATTCCTTAATCAACAATTCTGCAGCTTTAGAGCCCTGAGAAACAGAAAACCTGAGTTCTTCATAAGCCTACAGACTAAATTACCTAGAAAACCCTTCACTGGTTGTTTATAGCAATCTTATTACAGCCATTATTGACATGGTCAGGCCTTGACACGAGTTTAGTGAGGATTTTCACACTGTCCAAAAATCAAAGAGCAAATTTCCATTGGTTCCCTGTACAAACCTTTAGGAAAGCTATGGGGGAGGGCTGGAAAGAACCTTCTTGCAGCCTCCTCCTCAGCTCTCAGTGTACCAGCTCTTATCCAGCCTTCTTCTGCATTATTGACTAGTTATTAATTAATTAATTAATTAATTAATTAATTTGTAAGCTGAGCTTCAGTCTGTCTGGTTTAATTAGCACAAATGGTAAAGCAATAAGTAAAAACGAGCTAAATAAGAGAATTTTCTGGAAGCCACCCAAAGTGGATGCAAGGTTTTACTCACTGTGATGATGACCCTTCATTCTTGAGCCCTGCAGGGAGGAGCTGTCACTCAGTGACACACAGAATTCCTTGGCCCTCATTGCAGGCATGGCTGGATCTGCAAATCATCCTGTGCATTATCTGTCATGTCTTTCCCTTTAAAAATATTCAGAGATGCTGTGAGGCTCCTTCCAAGAATCCTTTCCAAGTAAAAAATTTTTTTTTCTTTTTTTTTTTTTTTATTTTAATTTTTTATTTAATGTACATTGACTCACTCTGACACATGTGCACAGAACTTCAGGTTTCCAACAGATTACTGTATCTTTTGGCAGCCTTCAGCTATTAAACTGCTTGTGTTTTTATAGGATGGGCTAATGGTATTGATAGCCCTTAAAAATTGCTCCTATAGCAACTGCTGAATTTTTGGGGTGCTCCAAGGAAGGTGGAATTTAAGCAGCAAGAGTGAGAATTAACCCATTATTGAAAAATTGGAATTGGTCTGGAGGGAAGGAATTCTGGAAGGAATTCTGGAAGGAAGGAATTCTGGAAGGAAGGAAGGAAGGAAGGAAGGAATTCTGGAAGGAAGGAAGGAATTCAGGAAGGAAGGAATGCTGGAAGGAATTCAGGAAGGAAGGAATGAATTCTGGAAGGAATTCTGGAAGGAAGGAATTCTGGAAGGAATTCTGGAAGGAAGGAATTCTGGAAGGAAGGAAGGAAGGAATTCTGGAAGGAAGGAAGGAAGGAATTCTGGAAGGAAGGAATTCTGGAAGGAAGGAAGGAAGGAAGGAAGGAAGGAAGGAAGGAAGGAACTTACCAAAAACCCCATATCTGAAGGTTTGTTTATCATGACTGCCATAACAGAACCTCCAAATACCAATTTCTCTTCTCAGCCCTCACGTTCTGAAGCAGCTGCATGACTGGTTCTGGCCTCTCTTGAACATCACCAGACTGAGCATCTTTGTGGATTTGTCTTCAGCTTTCTCTTTTTCTTTCTTTCTTTCTTTCTTTCTTTCTTTCTTTCTTTCTTTCTTTCTTTCTTTCTTTCTTTCTTTCTTTCTTTCTTTCTTCCTTCCTTTCTTTCTTTCTTTCTCTTGAGGCCACAGAGAAAACGCAAACTGACTCTAAAAGCTCTAATAAATTAAAAAAACGATCCTACATTTTTCATTTTTTAAATCTCAGGGTTTTCAGCTCAGCAGTTTAGTAGGTCTGACTCACTGCTTTTATCTCTTGGGGATGGCAGTTTGGGAAGCAGATTTCATTACAATAAAAGAACAGGTGCCATTCATGTTCTTAACATTTTTTTTTTATATCACTGCATAACATACATCTGTCTCACTGCTACTAGACAGAACAGAAGCCCTGAGGACTATTTACTGATTATTCACACCATTTTTCTGAAGAGCAGGACAGTTCCCCTGTTCTGGTCAAACTCTAATTAACAGAGCGATAGCATCACTGTAACATTGTGCAATTCCTATTTTAAATAATGTTCAGTGTGTACCGCTGCCCTTTTCTGTCAGAGTATTACTGTGTGTTTTGGCACAAAGATATCTGCATTTCTCTGTCTGCTACCGATTTTACAAAGGTTTTATAAGGCTTAATGAATGGAAAATGCTTTGAAAAGCTGTAGATAAAAGGCAATTTTGAAGGCAGTCATTAGTAGTAAATACCCTCATCAAAATTTCTCTTGCTAGTCCTTTCTGCTCTGGCTGTGCAGGCAGTGCTGACAGACCATTCCTCCAAGGTTATTCTGCTGCCACCTCACAGACAAGCACCCTGAAAGTCACTAATATTCCCAGCCCTGCTGCCACCAATGTCACCCGGCTCAGTTTAAATTGTGCCACCTTTATACCACAGAGCAATAACGAAAAAAA
>VZTZ01048628.1:11621-30291 GCA_013400955.1 Drymodes brunneopygia | reverse complement strand
AAAAAAAAAAGAAGAAGAAATTCGTGGACTTTCCATGAGTCCCACCATTCCATTAAAACTAATATTGTGTAACTGGAAATCACCTGCTTCAATTAATGGGGATCTATGGCTCCATTTTGTAGGCACAACCTTTCAGTCTGAAAGCTCTCTGACATTCAAGTTCCCACTGGTGCTGTAATTACACCGTGCCTAAAAGTCAGCATTCGTTTAAAATGTGGAGGTGCTTTTTAAAAAAAAATATATATGTATATATTTATAATGAACAGTCTTGGTCACAAGCGCTTTTCTTTCAGCCCCAGGTTCAGTGGCACTCAGGGAACGAGCTCCCAGTTCTGGGGCTGCTCCAAGGGGGAATGCCAGGCTGGCATCACCCGGGGGTGGCAGGGGACAATGCCCCTCTTTAAAGCGCTCTGTGGCTGCCAGACAAGGCAGCGTTGTTGTTCCTGGGGCCCGGGGTAATGCCATTAGAGTCCTGCAGGAATGGGAACGTTTAACACCTGGATAATTGGGACTGCGACAAACGAGGTGCTGATGGCAGCCTGGGGAGAGCAGGAGAGAAAACTGCCCTCCAACTGCACTGAGTTACCAAAATCTGCATTCCCAAGGTCACTTGTCACACTCCTTCCAGTGAGAGATGCTCATACAGTGCTGAGGCACTGCGAGCTCTGGCTGTGTTTGATCAGGAGTTTGCCCATGTTGCCTCCAAGGTAAGATTTGCCTTGCTTTTCTTTAATTAAAAAAAAAAAAAAAAAAAAAAAAAAAAAAAAAAAAAAGAGGTTTGTAAGAACAATATTTTTAAAGTTTGTGGGCTGGACAAGTATGTATTTGAAGCTTACTAATGGATAAAAGCCTTTACTTTGATCTGCAATGAACACTTCATTTTGGATTTCAGTATTTCAACAACACTTTTGTGTAGTTCAGAGGGAAAGTTTACCTGAATTTGAAATAAACTTCCAAATGAAATCTTATGCAAATGGGAGTAGGGAGATAGGTTTAAAATCTGTCAAAACTAAGTGTTTTGATTTTTGTAATGCATTGTGTTTGGATTTTCTGAGGGCCATGAGTATTTCAATGGAAGCAAAATGTGATTGGAAAATGCCTATCAATGTCAAGAGTCTGCATTTGGCAGACAGTTCCAGTAATCTGTGTTTTGGTTGTGCATTTGACAGCTGTGTCTTGTAGATCCTCTGAGCATTTTGCTTCCTCAGACAGCTTTAACTCTGAGTACAGCCCCCACTCCCAGCCACATTTCCAAAGGGGCACCTGAGAGGCACCAACATCACTCAGATCAGAGCAATGGAATTGGGACTCTTTATTTTCCTTCATCATCCCAAAAAATACCTGTGAAAGACCTGGAGATCTTAAAAACATTTGGGCCTGAGGTCAGTGGAGATGGAAAAGCATCTTTTTATTGAGCTACACAAGGCGTCATGGAGCAGCTGTCTTGTCACCTGTTAGGTATGAAATTATTTGTCCCAGTCATTTTTATGTCTTCCTTCCTCAGGCAGCTTCTATTTGGTGAGCAGAGCACCTGAGCAGGTGTTCTCCTGTGCCACACTGAGGCATGATGGTGTCACTGAAACTGTGGGAAAAACAGAAACTCTCCAGTAACATTTTTAGTGTTAGAAAATCAAGGCATTTTTAGTGTTAGGCATTACTTTATTCTGGCCAGGACGTGCAATAGAAATCATTTCATCCACCCCTAGCCCAAGTGTGCAGAGAAAATCTTTCCATGATACACGATTCTTTCCAGATTTTTCACATATTTTATACAATCAAAACCATAGAGATTGGTTGATTCAATGTTCATTGGTCCCAGGTTGTGCAGTTCTTAGGATTTGGTGTCCTAGTGGGTACAGATTTCTTCGCCTCTGATGCTAATTAGGTTCTCATTCTTCTCTCTCTTTTCTGGACCAGGTGATGTTTGGAGCTGATGGTCATTAATGGTGGTTAATGATCATTATCTTTTGTGTATCTTCTGTGTATCTTCTGTGCTACTCCCAGTCTGCTGAGATGTTCAGCTCACTAGACCTCGCCTGGTGCAGCAGTCCCTGAAAAGAAACTTCAATTCCCTTCCCAGGGGGCAAAGGTGAGCAAACCTGACTAAACTAAAGTAAAAAACTTTTAAACTGTGCCTCATTTCCAACGATGGTGTGACACTGCTTGTGAAGGCCTGGATGCAGCCGGGAATTCTGAGTCAGTTTGGGATTTGGGAAGCTACACAGTGCCACATCAGGACTTTGGCTCACACTCTCTGCCTTCCCAGGTGTGGATGATGCTCTCCTGAAGCAGGCTCGAGCTGCTCAGTCTGGCTGTTTTCTATTCTCTTTGCTGTTAATTATTTCTGGGATGCACTCGGCTGTTGTTCAGGCTCATTTTCTGTGTTGAGCAGAGGATGGAAGCAGGAGGGTGAGGGAAGGGAGTGCTCCTGCAGCAGGGAAGGCTGTGCTGGAGGATGCACAGCTCCCTGTGCATCCCACAGGGGCTCTCTGAGCTTCCCCTGTAGCAGCTGTAGGCCAGGGAATGTTCCTGGCTCATCCTGTGTGTGCAGTATTTGCCTGCACAGTCTGTGCACCCCAGCTTAGCTCTGTCTGAGCCGTGCCCTCGGTTCCCTGAGCTGCAGAAACGCTCCTCTGGTTTCTGGAGATCCCTTTTCAGTCAAGTGCTGCCATTTTCTTTGATGCACACATCTCCAAACCTTCACCCAGCTCCTCACTGCTGGCTCAGGAGCGATTCCCTTCCCTTCCCTAACCTTCCCAAACCTTCCCTTCCCTTCCCAAACCTTCCCTTCCCTTCCCGAAACCTTCCCTTCCCAAAACCTTCCCTTGCCAAACCTTCCCTTCCCGAAACCTTCCCTTGCCAAACCTTCCCTTCCCAAACCTTCCCTTCCCAAAACCTTCCCTTCCCTTATCCCAGCTCAGCCTCCCAGCACAGTCCCCCACATTTCCCTGACCCGGGCACTCCCTGTGATGCCTTGGAGTGGCTCCCTGGAGCAGAGGCTGGGCAGAGTCAGAGAATAAAGTGGGGATTTATTAATTAAAGGCCTTTAACAGACACACCCTGGGCACTGCAGGAGCCTCCCAGAGGCCACACCCAAGGGGGACGATGGGCACGAGTTTGTCACACAATTATAACTTTGGTCCATTTGCATATCAGGGTTAATTGTCCAATTACAGCTTCAGGTAATGAAGTCACATTCCCCCAGTTTGCTCCCCCCAATTCACTTTTATTTATATTTTCAGGGCCTGAGGCTGGGGGGTGTCCTTTGTTCTCAGGCCCAGAGGGATTGTTCTGTCGGACCAAACTGTGGAGAGAACTCACTGACACTCTGTGTGGAGTTCAGAGTTACACACTAATGCAGTACAGGATCTGAAAAATAGAAAAATTGAAACTTAAAGCATCACCTGCTGCCACTCTGCCTGAGCTGGGGATGCTCTCACACCAGCACTGCACAACACAGATCCATCTGACCACGTTTCACCCTCTGCAGCCAAGTAAAATCCCCCCGGCCAGTCATTAGGCTGTGTTAATTATGGCAATCAGCCTACCCAGTCTGACCTAATTATAAATAATTAGCTTATCCGTTTATTTCCAAACCTCTTCCCTAGTGAGACGGTACTTTTAAGACTTTTAAACTAGCAAAAGTCCCCTCTCAGAGTTGCTTTTCAGGTGTAGCAGCCTTGACATTCAAGGCCCAAGTCCCTGAGACAGGAATGGCCAGACCCCACAGACCTGGGGGAGAAGGAGCTGCCTTCCCTCCCTTGAGGCATGACAAGCTTTCATTCTTAAGCTGTATTACTGTTGTAGGGCAGTTAGTGGGATTTTTAAAAATACCTATAGGCACCAAAATGCTCATTTGCCTAAAAAAATATTTCTATAATGCCTTTTTCCAAATCTTGTACTTTTGCATTCAGTGATGCCACTCAGAACCATTGTACCAAGAATGTGAGCATGGCACAAACTATTGTGCCCAGTTAAGTCCAGCAGCAAATAAGATCATTCTACCCTCTGGACATAATTTGACATCAAAATGTTAAAAATTATTTCCTTACAGTCAAAAAATGCAACTTTTTTTATTTTTCTGCTTCAAGCAGCAAACACTTTTCTGTTTGCGTCTTGTCTCACCAGAAAGACCAACTTCCTATGAGGCTGTGTTGCTTCCCAAGCTCATGTTTTGCTGCAGTCCTTTAGGAAATGAGTGCTGCACACGTGGCTGGTGTGGGATCTCTCAGGAATTACACACTTGCAGGAATTGCATGGTGCACCCTTGTAGCCTCTAAACATCACTCCAGATGACTCTTGCAATAAAAGCTCTTTGAGGACCTTTCTAAATCCTTGTTCCTGACCCAAAGAAATCATTTTCCCTTGAGTTCCCACAGGTGATTTTCTCCTCTAGCCACACCTCCACGCCAGCAGGATATCCCTGACACTTGGCCATTTCCTGGAGTTCTCCCTCCACGGCCACCAGTTGATGGAGGTTCCCGTGGAGGAGAGCACCCCTGGGTTTTTAGGCTTTGCCCACCCACATGTGGGAGATGCTGGAGGCATTTCCCCTCTCCAGACTCTGTGCCAAGCACAACTTTATGCTGCCATGCCCTGAAGGACCTCTCCCCCTTACCTTTCCCACTGAAAGTGATGCAGTTAAACCCAGTCAGTGATATCAGCCTAGGATCATTATGAAATAATTCCCATTCCAAGGATTTGTGCTCCTGGCTCATTTGCACTAATGCAAAGCACTCCCAAATGTGTCAAAATTTCCTACTTTGAATACTAAGTTGAAGCTCATTAAAGCCAATTTATTTTTCCCCTCCAATGACTCCCAGGTTCTGTGAGTCAAGCCCTGTTTACAGAATTCTCTCAAGGCTGCCTCATGCCTTGCCTTGCAAAGGCCATTTGCAAAGTTTAAGGCCACCTTTATTTCTGTGCAGGGCATTTACCAATAGTTAGATCCATAAATAACAAAGCTCCCTGCCTGGTCAGGAAGGCAACCTGTGGGAGGGCATTTTACTCCAGAAAAGTGTTCTGATGACTTCAAGTGGAAATTGATTAAAAAAACCTACTTGTTCTTTACCAGGAATTCTAAGCACAGTCTGGGGAGAAGATAAACTTCACCTAAAGTGCAGTGTTTCACTTTTGTGGAGCATGTGTTTCTGGACTCTTCACGTGGCATGGCACTGGGATAAATGGATGAGTGAGCAATGTGAGTTCCTGCATTCTGTCCTGCTTTTACAGAAGAAATGTCCCTGGGTCATGGAAACTGCCTGGTGGCAGTAGATGTTTTGTGCCAGTTATCACAAATAGCTCTCCTTTGCAGAACAAGCTGCTCTGACCAATCTATCTGAGTTTTCCTGTACCCCTGTAATGTGAGCATCATTTTAACTAAATAATGCTGGACTGTTTGATGTACTGGGTGTGTTGGTGACACTGGAACAGAGAATTGCTCTTCGTTCAGGATGGCAAATTNCTCCATGTCCTTCCTGTGCTGGGACACCTGTTCACAGGTGGCACCACAGCCCAGGTGGAGTGTCAGGATAGCAGAGTAAAAGGGGAGAATTCCCTCCTTCACCTGCTGTCCAAAGTATGGTATATTTTGGTAGCATAAAAGAATAAATAAAAAAAAACCCTCCTGATACGAGCCCTCTGTTATGGGTGATAAATTAAACCATACTTTCAAACCCCCCAAACCTTGACACACTTTAAGCTGCATTTCTCCATGGATCCTTATTCTTGCTTTTACTCTAACCTTCTCACATCATCTGTCTTGTCTCTTGTTTTTGCCTGAGTACTACAAAATGCTCCTTCATTCACTGCCTGGCTCCCCTTGGCAGCCCATTATCCTGCCCCAGAGGGAGCTGCTGCCTGTCTCCTGCTCCTTGCAGGAGCTCCTGCCTGCAATAACCTTTGCCTGCCTGCTACAAAGCTCTGCTGTCTTATCTCTGTGATCCAGGCAGAGGTGTCAGAGTGTCCCACGGAGCCATTAATCAATGCCCCCCCTCTGCCAGCAGCTCCTCAGAAGCTCTCCAAGAAACTGGAGTGCTTTTCGAGGTCTGCAGCAAGCAGCACAAGGAGCTTTTACCTCCAATATCTTTCATAGATCCTCTGACCTGATTGATGGTAATACTGAGAGTTAAATATTTATGGCTTAGGGGCATGGGGAAGTTTTGAAATACGTGTTTTAAATCTATGTGAGAGCAGCAATGTCAAGGCATTTCAGAAGCTTCACACAGTGGTTGGAGAAGGAGTTCTGTCTCCATTCTCTGTTGTTCCCTTCCTTCTTCATTCGTTCCCCATTCTTTCATTATTTTATATAAAGAGCACACTCAGGAAGTGGAAAACAATGGGAAATAAAAGTCCCCAAAAGGAGAAATAGAAGACAGAAGCTGTCTCAGGCATTATGTCTATTTAATGACTAGAAACAAAGAAACCAACTGTCATGTTTCCCATTGCTGAAGGAAATCCAGGGCAGGGACCACATGTACATCACAATAATGAATAATTTACTCTGGCCATTTTAGCCAGGGCTATGATCTCACCTCTACCTCTCCTCCCAAACCCACAACAAATGGAAGTTCCCACCATCTCTGATACCTTGTGGCTGGGGGATCCACAGATGCAAAAGGACAAACATCTCTTGGCAAATCCATCCTGCTCCCTCCCATCAGCAGGCATCCTCCACTCTGCAATGTCAAACATGCAGGAGGAGGGTTTAGCCTCATGCCTTTAAAAACCCCCATGAGTTCCTCATGGCATTGGGGATGTTAATGCATTTTAGGGTTTTTAGCCAAGTAGGCCAGTCTGGGTGTTGTGAGCTGCATTCTGGCACAGGGGCTGCCTTCCATCCTGAACAGGCCAAACTCTCCTATTAATATTCATTCTGTTTACCTTAATGACAGCAAAGTACTTGGGCAAGGTTAAAGTGTGTTTCATTTCCTCAGAAGATTAGTGACATTTCTATAATCTAAATTGTGAAGTCCTCCCTATCCCAGATATGAAACCTGACAGCATAATCTTTTATTCCCATTCTAAGCAACAATTTGCATGGGTGAGCATTCTCAGGATTAGTTGCATAGTTCAAAAACGTCCAGGGCTTGTTTAGGATTAACAGACTGAAGAAACAAGATGTTTTTAAATTAAACTGCTGGGGTTTAAGGAATGTTTCCTTAATGGGTCATCACAACCTTTTTTCCTGACTGAATGGATTTTTTTAAACCACATTGTATTGAGAGAGTCTTTTCATGTCAGCTAAAAATACAAAGTATTTGGCTACATGATCTACATAAATCAAACAAGAAAACACTATTGAAAATAAGAACTTCCTTCTGTGCAGGCCAGCATGAAGCCTGTGCCCCACAGAAATGCTCCTGGCAGCTCTTCAGAAAAGCTGACTTCACCTACAATTATGAATTGAGCCCCAAAATACTGAGCACATGAATTGATTGCTTCCATAGGTACCATTAATTTTCTTGCCCATGCCTTTTTTGATCTGAGATTAAACTTCAAAAAGCCAACCCAGGAAACAAAACAGCAGTGTCTGAACTGAGGTCTGGTGGCACCTGGGACCTCTGAAAACACAATGTACAACTGGGCCATAAATTAAGGCCCCCCAGTCCTGGGCATGGTTGCTTTGAGTGCAGCACACTCCCTTCTATTGGGGTTCAAATTGCATTTCCCTCCACACCCTTTGATCTTCTCGTGAAGGAAATCTGACCAGGCTTTCTGCATAACCAAGAACTCATTTTGCAGTTCTGAGCTCTCCATCTCCAGTGTCCCTGCAGGGCCTGCTGTGCCTGGTTCCTGGTCAGTGTGGAGCTCTCCTTTCCAGCATTCCAGACATGGTTTTGGGAGAAGGCTCCCAGCACCCCCTGATCTACAGAGAGCTCTGCCCATCTGGCTCCAGCTCCTGGGGAGATCCCTGGCTTTCCAGGAAAGGTAAATTGTAGGATCGGCTTAACCACGACAAATAAAGACCTTTATCTGTGCTTTCCTGATTCTGGTGAGCTCACTTTTTAACATCAACCTTCCACCAGGGAAGTCTGGTTTTAATAGACAACGTGATAAACACAACAACAACGAGGAGAGCAGCCCCAGATTTATCTTCATGTGAACACAGCTGGGTTCCATGGTCAGGCAGTCAGCAGAGCCTTTCAAACTGGAATCTGAGCATCACATTTTATGGGTCTGGGCCTGGGACTAGAGAATTGTGGAGCCAAATACCAGGAGTCAGACTCCCCTCTTTGTGTGTGGCTGAGGGCTCAATCAGATCAGCAAAGGAGCTGATTTAGGGCTGGCAGAACCAGAGGGAAATGGACACCAGAGGCAATGCAGGGCTTTGGTACTGGGAATTCTGAGGCACAAAGGGATGACACATCAGCAGGTGACAAGGACAGGGCTCCTGCATCCTCCTCCTTCTCTAGCTCTGCAAATAAAATCTATTAAAATATTCATTCAGCTTGCATATATTGACAATGCTCCTGCCTATCAAGTCTTGTTGAGGTTTACAGATCTCAGCATTTTCCAGTCAATGTTTCAAGGTGGTCAGCATGGGCCCACTTTTTTTCTTTTTTTTTTTTTTGCTATTTCCTACTACAATCAATTTTTCAAAACCAAGACCAAAAAAAGAGCATGAACACAAATCAGAGACTTTCTCATTTGTGGTGATCACACATCAATACTGAAATCTAATTAAGACTTACAAATAAAAGAATAGATGGCCAACTAAGCAAATTCTTGAATCAGAAATGGTAACAAATATGCTTATCTAGTGCAATTCAAAGGTTGAATAGGGTATCTGATGTCCCATTACTTTAGAGAAAAAGTCCAGCTTAAAGTTTCCAGGCAGGTTCAAATATTCTCACACAATATTATCATTCTCAAAATGCGTAGCTATTTGCTACAGGATTCATACATTCAGATATTCATAAATTCAGTTGTGTCTATTAGGAAATTTTGGGGTTCCTGTGGTTACTATTTCCTGTAGAACCCCATCAGAGATGAGATTACGGAGATTTCAGTAACCTCTGCTGCTCATTTTCAGGTCCTGCTCTGAATCAGACAGGGCCAGGTTTTAGTCACAAACATAATTTTTGTCACTGACGAGTGACTGGGATCAACTCAAACCCATGAGAATGAAGATGACTGGGTTTAGGGCCATGTGTTTACTGAGGACACCAAGCTGTATGAGCTTTTAGCTGAGTTTTGATATCCACTCTGCATCCTAAATCAGGAACTGTTTTTTTCTGTCCAGAGAGGTCCATGGTGGAGTCAGAGCAGTGCTGGGCTCAGCCCAGGGCATGAGCACAGTGCTGGGCACTCTCAGTCTGAACCAGCTCAGGGGAGGATAAATGCAGCCTCAGTTCTGCTGCAAGCTCTGCCTCCCATCCTGATTGCACACAATGTGGGGTCAGCACTCAGCTCCATTTCTGGCTAGGCTCTCCTCAGTTTCTGTTCCAGTTCCAGCCCTGCAGCCTCTGCTCAGGGAGTCTGGGGAGTCCTGGCTGAGTGCAGGGCACTGCAATCAGGAGTGGGATGAGCTCTCTTCCATCCTGTATCCCCCTGTAACTAAAACCAGGCTGTGCATGCACACAAAACTTCCTGAATTCTGCAAAGTTTGGAAGAGAACCCTGTGATTTTGGCCAACATACTCAGAAAATATCAGGGCTTTGTGGTTGTTGCTTATATGAAGACAAATTATTATTACTTTTTTTTTAGGTTCAGAGAACTTGAGGATATTTTCTTGCATAAGAACAACGTGCACTTCCCCCCTGTCAATGCAGAGTCTGCCTCTTTTGTTTACTGAGAAATCCAGGAGGAAAAGTCCTGTGACACTGAGGCTGTGATGGTTTCTGTGACCTAATGTTAAAGTTGGTGAGATCTGCTTTAAAAATCACTGTTTGCATGTCCTGTAGCATTACTTGTGTTTCTGTGGACTGGAGAGGAGTGCCCACACAATCCTCATGGATGTTCAAAGTTGGTAAACATTTCCCACCAACGATTTTTCCTCAGCAATTCCCTGTCTTTTAATTGCACTATTTCTTTTTATTGCACTGATATTTTCCATTAGTTTCTAAATGGAGCAGATGTTTTTCCATCAGTTTGGGATTTTTTCTGGCAAAATATTAACTCCTCTTTTCAATTTTGTATCTCATGCTTATGGCTGGAAAGCCTTTATGAAGCAGCTCTTCCTTCCTCATGGCACCAATGTTCTTCCAGCCTGTGTTTCATTCCCAGAAAAATCCATCACTGTGGAATTGCAAAGGGATTTGATAATTAAAGTATAAACTGTTTTTCTTCACAAAAAAGTATGATTTCTGTGGTTTAGGCCTTAAGTATTAATCAGCATAACTGATTTCAAGAGAGAGGTGTTAACACTTACTAAGGCTTTCTCTTCTTCAGGTTTTTTTCTTTTAATTTTTTTTGGTAAGCAGCAGGAAATGAATATTCATTATACTGATATTTAAATTGGTTAAGAGAATCTTACACAAAGCTTTTTTCATGGGCGAATATCAGAGATTCATCCCAATAATATTTCTTTCTTCTTCTCTGAAATCCAATCCCAACTCAAATCTCAGATTTTTTTTTTGATCACTGTTCTCCATTTATTTAAGGGAACTGTACCATACCTATCCTTCCATCAGCTATTGATAGGCAAAAAGAAATGTAATCCTGATAAATTACTACATAATCAATTATTCTTTTGCTTGAATCAGACAGAGTTAAGCCTCAAATTTGCTATAGAAAAGCAGAAACTGCAGTGTACTTAAGACACACAGACTGATTTAAAACTGAGGATGTGTTCCCTTTTTAAAGCATTTCTCTCAAAAGGTCCCTTCTGACTCTACTGCCAGTTTTGAGGGCCTGTTTTTTCTTTACAGTGGACAAGCAATTTAAAAATGAAATATCAAAAATACACCATTTAAAAAATATGTATCTGCAGAAGAAAAGAAAGATGTTAGAATAGAGCCAGACTACATCCAAATGAAATTATCAGTGCTCTCAGTGAAAGATAATGAGGAGATGATCTTTTAAGTGTTCTCAGCATCCCCACAAATCACTGCATTATTGATGGCTTATTTTTGGATAAAGACACTTAAAACTTCAGAGGCTTGAAGTACTTTAGTTTCTCTTCTGAGCCTTTGCCATTCCTATTTCCTGTCTCCACGTTATGTTCATCACAGCTGCTCCTGCACATTATAATTTTCAATTACGCTTCAATTTTCTTAATGCATAAATTGTTCTGGTCGAAGGTGAGGCTCCAAAGGTGTGAGAAAATGCTGGATCAGAAAGCTGGATCCTAATGAATTGTTTTATAAAACACCTTCTCTTTCATTAGAAATATTATGTGTTGGAATGCTCGAGGTGAACAGGAGGTCAGGCCACAAAAAACTGCTGAAAGCAGCTTTTTAAAAAGTCAGTGCCTTCTAATGAGTGATGATGAGAATGTGAGAGGATTCCAAGCTGCTCCTCACAGTTGTTCAACCCAGGAGATAAAATCCCTGTGTTTTATCTGATCTTGCCAATGATTCATTAGCCACAGGGAAAAAAAATTAAATACAAGGCAGAGATGGGAAGAGGAACAAAGTTTACTTTGGATTTTTATTGTCTGTAAGATGTTATCTACAGGGACAAAGATGAACATTTTCCTACAAACATGAACTTAATTTCTTCCAAATGCATTAAGTCTTCTGCAGTGAATATTTGGTGGCCTGTAGTCTCATGCTATCAATTGTATACCTGCTTTTCTTTCAATTTTATGTATTGAACTTATGCCCCTGACAAATCCTCAGAGTTCACTGTTTTATACATGCAGAAAAAAATTAATGAGAGTTTAATTTAAAATGTTTGTCTTCAATAAACACATACAGACATATGGTGGTTTTTGGTGAAAGGCTCACAAAAAGTTTCTGTTTATTAGGGCAAAAGTTATGAACATGAGCTCTATGGAGCTGTTCATTAAAAATATTTTGTTTGTGTATATTCAGGAGATTCTAATAATTGCAGTACAATTGATGGGTACCTTGAGCTCACACCAATAAATCTGGATGGAAATTGGGGCCTGGAGAGCAGCTTGTGGTTCCAACTGAGAGGGAAGGAAACAAAGGAGGAACTTGGCAAGGAAAGCAGAAAAGAGGAGTTTAACAGCCAGTCTGGGTGCTTCATCAGCCAAGATCATCTCCTCAGCATTCAGGTGAGATAAAGCAGCCAGATGTTTTGCAGAGGAAGGAGCTGAAGGCTGTGGGTGCACAGAGATTTCCAGGTTTTCCCTCCCAGTGCTGGGAGGATGCAGCAAGGCAGATTTGTGATACTCCCCTGCATTCCCAGCGGGGCAGCCTCAGTCTGAGCCCTGTTATTGCAGGAGGGGATGGAGTCTGGGCCCCCCCAAACCACAGCTGTGCAGAGAGCAGCACCCACACTGGGGGTGATGCTGCCAAACCCACACCACGAGCACGGCAGGGATCTTCAGTCCCAACAAAGCTCAGGAGAGGAACAACAAGTGATGAGTTTGGCTTGATTTCCAAGCTGACTCACTCTTTGAATTTCAGAGTTAATAACTGGACAAACAGACCTGATCCCTGGAATGCAGGGATGCTCACTGTGGCAGGACAATTACCCCCATCATCACCTCCTCCTGTGTGTCCCAGGTAACTGGTGCATAAAGAGATAACCCAAGGGCACAAAGGCCCAGCAGGGGTCATCTCTGGCACCAGGAGGGCTCAAACCTCAGCTAAGAATTAACATCTTAGTCTGCAGAGCTGATGGAAGGAGAGATAGAGGAAAAATTATTGACTAAGAGCTGTGGTTTTACACTATAAAAGATACATGAGCCATCACTGAGGCAGAAGTCTCTTACACCCCAAAAGTGTTTGAAGCATCTCCCCAAAGTCTGGACACAGGCTTTGTGGTTACTTTCTTGGGAATTGAGAGAAAGATATGGTAAAGCAGCAACTGATTGGTAAGATACATTGAATCCTAAGTTTGTACTATTTCTTCGCTGTAACTGAAAAAGTTACCATTGTTGTGCACTGTATACTAGTAGCTTTTCTATTTTGTTTTATCCCTGTGTAGTATTGGTTTACTTTAAGTCTCATGTTTGTTAGTTTCCCCATCTATTATTAAATGAATCATTCTATAATAGACAGAATCAGTCATCATTAAAAGAACTTACACACAAGAGTGGGTTTTGGGGTGCTGGTTACCTCAGTAAGGTTACTGCCTGCTGCCAAGGCCTGGGCAGGGGGGCAAGGACTGATTTTAACTCCCGCATCTGTTTGTAACACTCACAAAGGAATCCTCATCTTGGCAAAAGAACTTGGGTACTTTTCCTTGCTCCTTTCTCCCTGAAACCTGTGCTTCAGACATCCATAGGCAAAGGATTCCTTGGGCTGCAGTTCCTCTGCTCTGCATGCAACTCCTGTAACAAAGCTGGCCCCAGTGCTCCTAACACTGTCCTCATATTTTCCACACTCACATTTCTTTCAAGATGAGTGTCTCAAAGTGAACAAAGCCTTGGGATGACGTGAGCAGCTCCATTGTGAAAGAGATAAAGACAAGAGAAGCATCCTGAGCAGGAGGTATTTTTATTGTAATTCCAAATTTCACACTACACTTCATATAGATACTGTTTGTCATAGCTGCACTACCAATAAATTAATCTTTCTTTTCTCTTGCCAGTGTTAGGCTTCTACATTGATTTAAATGAATGCTACACCTCGTTGATTAGTCTGTGCACCAAGATAAATCAATAAACCTCCAAAACTTAATAAGATGGTGGAAAGAATTAATGTTAGCCAAGGCCTTTTGAATAATAACTTTTCATCACCGTACTTTTGCTTTTGGCACCGTGCTTTGCCATTAAAAAGTCCCCATTTTTGAGCAAACAATCTTGATTCCAGAGTGGGCAAGGCTTCCTACCAACTCTAATTATATGTAGGCCAAGCAATCTGATGTATGTAGGACATCCAAAAGGAAGGTGGGTTGCAGACACTTAATTTGAAGGGTATTATTTTTAGTCCCACTAAGGACTAATGGCATGAAAACAATTAGGATCTTTTGTCAAGTTAATTAAATTTTAGTAAGTCTAGTAGTCTCAGTGGGTTTAGTACACCAGAGGAAATGCTAATTAAAACTTAAATTCTTCCTGGTATAATAAGGAGCTCTAACTCTGGTAGCAAATGAATGTTTTGCATACTGATAGATATTCAAACACTGATTTTTAACTAGATGAGGGCGAACCCTTAAACGATTCAGACGTGCTGAAGGCTCAGTTGAGAACACCAATAATAAGTGTGTTACATCCTGCAGAAATCCACCTCAGGAACATTAAACAGTCTGGGAATGTTACCTCATTCTTAAAGGTGTCAACTTAGCTGGATGCAAACTGGCATAAAGCAATTCAACAGCAATACAAATGTAAATGCTTAAAATTTTGGGGCAAAAGAGAGAAAACAATTCTACCAAATTCCCCTTTCCTGTTGCTTTTTCTGCTGTCCTGCTGAGCATCAGAGTTTTTATGAGGTTATTGGTCTGTGGCAGGTACAAGAAGACTGACTGCATTTTTTTTTTTTGTTCCTGACACTTAATTTTCAATGGTCAGCCATCATTTGATATCTTTTTAGACCACCTTCTTCATCATTATCTGCTTTAAAGAAGGGATCTCAATAGCCTAAAGGTTAAAAATACATAGGAAGACGGAGATGGAGCTTTTTACAAGTCTTTTGTGCCAGGACAAGGGAGAATGGGTTCAAACTGCCGGAGGGCAGGCTCAGATGGGAGATTGGGCAGGAATTGTTCCCTGGCAGGGTGGGCAGGCCCTGGCACAGGGTGCCCAGAGAAGCTGTGGCTGCCCCTGGATCCCTGGCAGTGCCCAAGGATGTCCAGCTTGGACACTGGGGCTGGGAGCAGCCTGGCACAGGGGAAGGTGGCCCTGCCCAGGGCAGGGGTGGCACTGGGTGGGCTTTGAGGTCCCTCTAAGATGTGACATTCTGTGATTCTGTGACTGAACAATAGTCAAGCTTTTGTCTTAGGTTTATGCTCCTCTTTTACCTTTTAATTTACTGATCAAATTTATCCATGCAAAAGATTTTCCATTAAAATGACAGCTGCCAACCTGGACTGGAAAAACCCTTTGGTTTGAAATTTTATCCCTATTCTAAAAGGTAGACAAAGAGCATTATGGTATTTCCATGGAGAAGGAAATGTGACAACTCTGCACCCTCTCCAAGGCTGGGCTGTGTCTCATGTGCATCCCTGTGCTGGGACAGAGCTCCTGGCTGCAGTGCAGAGCCCTCTCCTGAGGGTGAGTGCCCATCTCTGCCAGAGGGAGCTCAGGGTCACATTGCAGATCTGCTCTGCTGCATTCCAGGGACTGGGAACATTGATGGAAATCTCTGTCAGGTGCCTGTCTGCCTAAACTCAGCTGATATTCTGAGCTTGGAGTCACTTGGGCAATTAATGTTCATCTGCATCCACTGGAAGACAGGGTCAGAATGGGGCAGAGGGATCTGAAAATGCCAGGAGCTCTGCTGGCTGGGACAGGGCTGCTCCCTGGAGAAAGGAGTGTGCACCTTGCTCTCCCTCAGCACAGCACTGCCTCTTCCACATCCTGCTTCGCTTCTCCTTAGGCCCCTGGGATGCTGGAATAAAGGCTGGGTGCTTCTCTGTAAGGAGCCACTGCTCAGCCCAGTCCTGGGTTACCTGGGAGCCTTGGCTGGGACAAGCTGCCACCAATACTCAGTCAGGAGAGCAGAAAAAAATAGAAAAAAGCAAAAGGGAGATCTTGTGGTCTGTGCTGTTTGCCTGTTTGATGATAAACCAGAATGGTTTTTAGGGCCTGGAAATGCACAGAGCACACTGGAAGGGGCAGAGACAAACTGGGATTGCCTTTGTAATTAATGCTCAGGGCTCTCTCAGAGCTCCCTCTGCTAAAACACTGCTGGCTCAAGGACATGAGACAAAAGCTGGCTCCATGATCCATCTGCTTTTTCCTTCCTTACCTAATTAACAGAGAATCATAAACCACAGTCCCAGAATGGTTTGGGTTGGGTTGGAAGGGACCTCAAAGCCCACCCAGTGCCACCCCTGCCCTGGGCAGGGCCACCTTCCCCTGTGCCAGGCTGCTCCCAGCCCCAGTGTCCAAGCTGGACATCCTTGGGCACTGCCAGGGATCCAGGGGCAGCCACAGCTTCTCTGGGCACCCTGTGCCAGGGCCTGCCCACCCTGCCAGGGAGGTGAAGCTGCAGCAGGTGTGAATAAGGAGGGGACACAGCAGGAATGTGCCATGTCGTCATCAGGGATGATGGCAACACCTACTCAGCTGCCATGGGAAGGATTTCTCTCTCCTGTAACAACATTAGGGAGAAATAAGAGTTGAAATCCATTCTTATTCACGTTAAAGCAGAAATGGATGTGCTGGGGCCAGCACTGGGCACTGCAGAAATGAGCTGTGGTAGTTCCCAGCTGTGCAGCCCCCTTGGAGCAGACATCAGAACACACCAGGGAGCAGGAATTTAATTCACAGATTTCTTGACAATAATGCCTAAAATCACAGCCTCTGCTGTGTCCCCCTCATTGCTCCATGGCCAGGCAGCCTGCAGGGCTGGTGAGCAGCAGCCTGTGCTGCAGCCCTGCCTCTGGCACACACAGCACCCTGACTCCTGATTGCTGTGCACGGGGCAAACACAGCACCCCCCTTGGAGTTCCCTTAACAAAGATTTCGTTGGGATCTGCCCAAAAAAGATGCAGTGCTCAAAAGCAGCCTGCAGAGAACTTTTTTTCTGGGAGCATTTTCCAGCATCAGAGAGATTAACAAGTGCAGAGAGAGCTCTTGCTGCCACAGATTCACTTTGGTCTGCTCCCAGGTGCTTCCAGGCAGCAGGAAAACAACAACGGAGCCTTTTGCAGCCATGGAGGAACAATGAACACTCCAGTCTCCCTATTCAGCATAAGTTAACACCAACACACTCACAAAATCCTTGGACCTTGAAAGTTGGAGGCAACTTTCCTTCAGAAATGGAAATATCTTTGAAATCTGTTTGGCAGGCTGGCAGTGGATTAGCAAATACACAAGGAAAATGCACAGCAGCTTATATATATATATATATATATCCATCTTCTGTTCTGACAAGTGAGGCTTAAATTATTGATAACAGGCTTGTAAACATACTCCTGTGTCTTGCAAACCTGGCTTACTTTTTGAGGTTTTCTGATGGGTCTGTTATTGAGGCTTTTCTCCTCAGAAGCTGAAGGAAGGCAATGTCTATTTTTGCAATATCAAAGTGTATTATCAGCCAGGTTTATCTGTGATGAATTAGCAGCAGGGAAGGAAAAGTTTTTATAAAAGTGAAATTCTGTCCCTGACAGTTCACAGTAGTTCTGCTTCACAACCAAAACTACTGCCTGTACTCCAAAACAAGAATTAACTCAAGAAAGGGAACACGATTTCTATGAAACTCCATTTTAATAAGCAAACCCAAATTATAAATCAGTCAGAAGTAAATCCCAGTGAAAACAACTAATTCCAAAATATGTTGTACCTTTCAGAAAGCCACCTAGCACACATATCCAGCCCAGGACAAAAACATTATTCAAACACATTGAAATAGAGAGAGAGGGGTAGAATATTTCTTTTCCTGCATGCCAAGGCACTTTAATTCCTAAGGCAAGGTAACTCCACCCCAGCTGAAGGAGGGCAGATGTAGGTTTGGATTAGGTATTATGAAGAAATTCCTCCCTGGCAGGGTGGGCAGGCCCTGGCACAGGGTGCCCAGAGAAGCTGTGGCTGCCCCTGGATCCCTGGCAGTGCCCAAGGATGTCCAGGTTGGACACTGGGGCTGGGAGCAGCCTGGGGCACAGGGGAAGGTGTCCCTGCCCAGGGCAGGGGTGGGGCTGGATGGGCTTTAAGGTCCCTTCCAACCCAACCCACTCCATGATTCCATGATCATGGCAAGGCATAGCCAAGAGCAAAGCTCAGTGCTCCCTTGTGGAGAGCAGTTCAGTTTTGGCTGTGCTCTGTTTCTGTATTTGTGCCCAGGGAAGGCACTCCCATGGTGAGTGCTGCTCAGACCTGCAGGTGCTTGGCCAGCCTGGCCTGGCAGGGGCACCAGGAGCTCTGGGAACTGTGCTGCTCCAGGCCAGCCAGCTTCACTGAGAGCCTGCAAACACGGGCTGGGCAAGGACAGAAACCCTCTGCTTCCTGTGCCCCGGGCTGGCCTGGCACCCTGACAAAGCACAGGACGTGACAAGGACCTGAACAGGGCAAACATTGATCCCAACCTGCCCTGTGCTGGCTCCTGATGAGCCAGGACACGAGTCCAGCCCTGAGCTCACAGCTGGCACAGAGGGACAGAGGGACCTGGCACTGAGGGGTGTGGCACTGAGGGGTGTGGCAGTGAGGGTGTGGCAGTGAGGGGTGTGGCACTGAGGGTGTGGCAGTGAGGGATGTGGCACGGAGGGGTGTGGCACTGAGAGATGTGGCACTGAGGGGTGTGGCAGTGAGGGATGTGGCAGTGAGGGGTGTGGCACTGAGGGGTGTGGCAGTGAGGGTGTGGCAGTGAGGGGTGTGGCACTGAGGGTGTGGCAGTGAGGGATGTGGCACGGAGGGGTGTGGCACTGAGAGATGTGGCACTGAGGGGTGTGGCAGTGAGGGATGTGGCAGTGAGGGGTGTGGCACTGAGGG
>VZTZ01048628.1:0-10900 GCA_013400955.1 Drymodes brunneopygia | reverse complement strand
TGAGGGGTGTGGCAGTGAGGGGTGTGGCACTGAGGGGGTGTGGCAGTGAGGGGTGTGGCAGTGAGGGGTCTGGCAGTGAGGGGTGTGGCACTGAGGGGTGTGGCAGTGAGGGGTGTGGCAGTGAGGGGTGTGGCACTGAGGGGTGTGGCAGTGAATGACATTATCCTTGTTTCTCTTGTTGCTGCCAAGGTACTCACAATACATTTCTTTATATTGTTTATATAGAAATATATACACATGTAATTATATTTCCTTTATACTATATTTGCATAATGTTAAGGATTCATTTCAGACTCCAAGGTTGATTTTATGCCCTCCAGATCTCTCGTCCATTCTGTGTTTTCCAGTTCATAACATGATTTGAAACACTGATGATGGCTGGATGATGTTCCTCACTGGATGCAGACCAAGAGGAAAGTCTGTCCTTCTGCTGCTAAAACTGAACCCATGGAGTAAAGAAAGCAACTCTGATGGCTCAATCTTTTCTTATATTCCAGCATCTACAACTTAATTGCAATGAGTGTGTGAACCTTGAAACTCCAGCAATGAACAAGTTCCCAGTTTGATCTCCTGTCTTTTGAAAAACTCACAGAGTACCAAACCTGCTGGAGTGGCCTCAGATCCCTTCAGAGCCCAGCTGCTGAGGTTTCTGAAGGTGTGTGCTGTAATTGTGACAGTTCTGTTGTTTTGCCTGTGCTGGGATTTATACATTTGGGAACCAGATCAGAAGAGCAGCACTGATGGACAGAGTTGGAAGGAGCAGGGGCTGGTGCGCTCCTGGGAAGTTCCTCTGCTCTCTTTTGATACCAGATGCTCCCTTGGAATGGAATTCCAATGCCCAGGGACATGAGGATGTGATTTTACTCTTTTAGGGTGGGAGATGTGCTGCTGTCTTGCCCTTTGAGGGAGAACAAGATTTTCATTCTCCCTGTCAGGTACAATGTTGCACTGTCAGACACCAAAGAAACACGCAGACTTCTGATCAGCAGGTCAGGACCACACCAGGCAGTACCAGGAAAGGGGGCCTGCCTTTCTTTATTCTCTCATTTTTATATCTTTCTTAAGACAGTCGTGGATTGGTCAATGAGGTTACCACCTCCACAATCTCACAGGTTAAAGACATGGTCAATCATCTTTCTCCGCCTTAGGAGAAAGGAATGAAAACAATCCAGAAGTTCAAAACAATCTTGGCCGGTTACAAAAACAAGGACTGTGTTTATAGAAAATGCATGAGAAATTCTACTACAGTAGTAAAAACAAAGAACACTGCAAAAATCAGGGCGACAGTACAAAAGCTGTTTGTCTGTGTGTGTGTGTCTGTGTGTGTGTGTGTCTGTGTGTCTGTGTCTGTGTGTGTGTGTGCAGTTCTGTAATTTCCGAGCTGGACACTCCCTCTTGCCGTGCTGTTCCTTCCAGTGTCCGTGTCACACCCTCAGACCCATCAAGGTCACTGTAACACCTCATTATTCCCCATTAGTGCAGTCCCTACCGATTCAGGGGGAAATCCAGGCAGGGGGATCTTGTATTACTGCTCTGACAAACCCTATTTCTTTTTTCCTTTGAGTCTCCCTGCCTAGATAGGAATCAAGAGCTCATTTTCTTATAGAAGGGATTCATAACAGCAGCAAGATGAAGAGAGCCGTGCTGATGACTGATCATCTTAATATATTGAGTGTTTGCAAGGATCCTGAGCTGTCTAATGTGCTTAGTTATAATCAGGAGATAACTGCTGGGCTTAAGTACTTTAATTTACCTTGGACTACATTTCATGTGTCATTCTAGCTGCCTGATATCATTGCTTTTTACCAAAAGAAATTTCAATAATAAATCAACACGAGCACATCTATAAATCCAGCCGAAGAGGGAGATTAGAGAACCTTGGTATCAGTTCAATTTTCCAGTCATATTCAGCTCCGTGTTTCCTACCAGGGGAGGGAGGGAAATAGAGAATGGATTCATTAGGAGCCCGTGATGATGTGTTTAAATAGTGCTGTTTGCTGAAGGCACCGTCCAACAGTGGAATCCAGCCAGTGATCATTTGTTAAAACTGCTCAAGGCTTTGAGAGCAGCAATCATTTATCTGAGTGAGGATTGCAAACTGCATTTTTATCCTTCTGCAGGCTCCTAATGGCGTGGAAATTGAAAGTTTCGTTTTTGCTCCAGCAAATGTGTGTAATGGCATTAATGATCACCTTCATTGCCTTGTTACATCTGCTCCTACCAGTGTTCAACCAACACCTCCTGGCCAAGAACCAGCCATTCCAGGGAAAAGTGGATTTGCTGGGATGTTTTCACCCTCAGAATCACATGGAAGGCGTATTTTTGGTTATATTTAGAAAATACTCAATAAATGAAACCTGCATCTGCATCTGCTAAAGTCTCAGCAGGATGGTGCATGAAAATATTTGCATGCTAACACCAAGAAAATGTTCATGGCTGAGAGGATGCTTGCAGGGGTGGGTGCTGCCAGATGCAAGGGAACTGGATATTAAAGGAGTGTGATTCCCCAGTTAATCAAAGCAGTTATATTTTGTAAAGTCTCAGAGCACAGCAGAAATCACTAAATCAAAAGTCTCTTAAAGGAATATGTTTGGAAAACAAAGCTTTTAAAAAAAATCTAATAAAAGCTTTAAGGTAAATTTTTATATTGTTGAAGTTAGAACCACACACATTCCCTTTTTATATACACATGGATAATTCTCTTTTTATATACACATGGATAAAACCTTCATCTATATTTATCTGCTGGTTATGCAAGTGACTTCTTGTAAATTAGGCAGCCAAGCAATCATGTCATTAGGTAATACATGCATTTTGAAAAGCTATCTGAATACGTATTTTTGGTGATTTGAATGAGGAAAAGTTGTGTGACATTTCCACAAGGAGGGGGAGATGGAGTTGTGGTCTCTGGATGGGAACTGTTATTATCTGTATTAGCAATGAGAGATGTGGCATTTGGGCCAGAAATGGAAAACTCTGCTCCTTCCACGGCTGGATTTTTATAACACATTCCTGCAGGAGCTAAAATTCTGTTTTATCAGACGTCACAAACCCTGCTCTCATAATTCCTGCATCTGTGATACCCCATCTATTTTTGTGGAGACTTAACTGGGTGCACTGAAAGGCCAAGGGATTTTCACCTCTAAGAGAGACAGGGATTCCTGTGTGGAGAAAGGGAAAAACAGCCCAATGAGAAAAAACCCTGCCTGAGGAAGGTGAAACAAAAACCTCATTCTCTTGGGAATGAGATGAATTGATGAGATTGGATTTGCAAAGGTAAGTGCTGGGGCTAGGACCTGTTCTTTAATCTTCCAGAAGAATGTGATGAGTGGGTGTTAATTACCATTCTACACGCTCTCTTCTGCTTGTAAGGGTTTGATAAGTGGAATGTTAACATTTGGTTCCCACTTACACTTTATTGTCTGCCCAGTTTCTCTGTTATTCACTCTTCTCTGATGTTTTTTGAACTGCTATATTTTTAAACAGAGATCTAGGAATGTGATTTTCTTGTTTCTGGACAGCAGCTTAGATCAAGGCCAGTATTTATTTCCACATCATTTTATCTTATGGAATGCAATGGAACCGAACTGATAAATCTTTCTGATGCAAATACCTCAACTCTCAGAATCAAAACTCCTCCTTTAGTTCATAGATAGTCAATTTTTGTCACAAAAATGGACCCAATAAAGTAATATACAGATAATATAATTTACATCTCGGCAAGGGACCAACCTCAGCTTCATGGCTTGGACCTGTGGCCAATTATCAGAAATAGGAAATAGGAAAAAACCTGTTCTCCCCAGAAATGGTACTTTACCAAAGTAAGGATAAACACACTCCCATGTGCAGCATTAGCTACTGTTTTTAATTGCTCAAATGAAGATCAAATATTTAATTGCAAAGTTTGCTACATATTGTTACCGTCTTTTAACCGACTTCATTTCCAAACATTTGTATTTAGTGAAATGGAGGGACAAAATAATAGAACAGAATCAAATGCAAAATAGATTTAAGGTCCAGCTGGCTTTTTGATGTACTAAATTATTTTACCTTATAAATTCTTTGATTTTTATATTGCCTAGAAGGAACAAAGAAAGCCAGGATTCAGAGTGAAAATTAGTTTTACTCAAGGAGAGAATGATTTCAACAGAATTGGAAGCAGAAAATATTCCAGACAATATAACTGGCATCCCTGCCCATGGCAGAAGGGTTGGAGGCAGAAGATCTTTAATGTCCCTTCCAACCCGAGTGATTCCATAATTCTATGCTATAAATATTTCAATAGTAGAGTTTTAAATGGAGATAGACACCTAATGACTGGTGCTTGAATTTTTTGAATCACTCACTTGCTGATTTAAATCAAAGTGAAGCATTCAAAGGAGCACCAGATGTCCAGGATTTGATTCACAGAATGATTTGTGCACCACCAAAGCAGAGCAGGATCCAGCCACACTTTAGGTGTAGCTGGCAGTAAAGGCATCCCTGATGGGATATTCTGCTCCATCCTGCACTCAAGAGTCCTCTCCAACATCCACCTGTGGGAAGAAAATCATGTGGGTGATATAAAGGAAAATTAAGGCACCCCACATGCAAAGCCAAAAATAAGAAAAATAAAAAAACCCAGGGGTTTGTAGCTGTAGGGATAGAGTGCACAAGGGAAGGGGAGGGACACAGCTGAGATAAATGAAACAGGGAAGGAAGGGAATAAAGCTTCTCCTTTCAGCCTGCTTTCCCTGCTTTGTGTCCCGCTTTCCCTTCAGGCAGCCAGGAGTGAGCGTGGCCCTCACCCCACGCTGGCACAGAGCCCTGGCCATGCTCAGCACCACGGGCAGGTGACAGTGCCCAGACCCTCTGAGCTGGCTCCAGTGGCTGTGCCAGTGTGGCTGCTCCATGCCAGGGCCAAACACCTGCACAGCCACCCCACAGTGAGCAGCTGGGCCCAGGGTGGCTGGAGTTGAGCTCTCAGCTCGTGCTCCTTGTGGGATGGGATGTGACCCACCCTGCCCACAGGGCAGCTGTGCTGCAGGGTCCTGGGCAGGGCAGGAGGAGCTGAATTTGGGCTGTGCCATCCCCACAGTGCTCCTGCTCCATGGTGGGGGCCCTGAGGCAGCTCCCATTTTTAGGGAGATGTAGGAGAGGCTTTTCTGAGAAAGGGCTGGAGTGGATCAAAATGAATTATAGCCCGTGCAGCCTCCGAGCGCTGCTGGAGCCACTAAGAATTAACAAACAGAATTAACATTTACAGGTTAAAGATCTGTTTGCTTGCCGGTTATTTTTCAGCATTAAACATAATTTATGGCTGGCTGATTTATGGGCATGGAGTCATTTAAGATATTAAACAGCACCAAGTAGCTGCTGAGCAGCTCCAAGTCTCGGGCTC
Source organism: Drymodes brunneopygia (assembly GCA_013400955.1). Taxonomy (NCBI): domain Eukaryota; kingdom Metazoa; phylum Chordata; class Aves; order Passeriformes; family Petroicidae; genus Drymodes; species Drymodes brunneopygia. The sequence goes on along the minus strand of VZTZ01048628.1, from coordinate 5,520 downwards.
AGCTCCCTGTGCCATCCCTCTGAAACAAAGGCACCATTAATAAACTGCTCTGCCCAGAACCAGAAAGGCCTGAGCATTGCAGCCTCATTGCAGGGGTAATAGACTCAATAATGAACAAATGACACTGGGAGAGTTGGAGGCTATTATTTTTGGTAATGTGTGTGCCTCGCTGCAGCTCTGTATGTGGTGAGCCCAGCTCAAGGAAAACATTCCAGGGTTATTCACATCACAGCCTCTTCTGGGCTCTGTTGCTGTAAAGAGACCCAGACAAAAGCTTCCAGAGGATGAGGTGCCAAGGTCAGAGCCAGTTATTACTTAAGAAAATATTGTTGGAATCAATGAGAAGTGGTGTAGGAGTGGAAGGAGGAGCTGTGGCTGCAGTCTCTCAGGGTTTCTCTCCACATCTGTCTCTACAAGAAAGACACAACTCACACTCTCCCTCAGCTCTTTGTGGCTTCCTTGAGTGGAATGATTTGGAGGGGGCAGGGGAAAAGAAAGACGCTTATATCAGGTTTTCTTAGAGACCTAAAATTTTGGCAGGCACTATAGAAAACTTTGAAATTGCCAAATATTTCAGGGGAACTTGGGGTAAGTACTGAGCGAACTTTAAAACACCTCCTGGGATCTGCATAAGGGCTCAGTGCAGCTATTTGAAACCAAACTAAATATAGAGATTTTGCATAGTTCCAACCCCAAGTCAGACTGTGCTGGCAGTTCAAGCTGGGTTCTCCTTTGGGCTCTCAGTTTTGTTCGAATCTGAAACTCTGAGCAGAACTCAGGAGATGCAAACATATGCAGACAGTTTCCCCCTGAAGTGCTAACTGACTTGTGAACCAAAACCCAGTTGAACTCCAGTCTATTTAAAATCCGGCAGGAAAACACTTGGCTGAGGACAACTTTTTATTCCCTTACACACAGAAAAGGGAGATTAAATGGCAGCACAGCAGCAACCACACAAAAGCATTTTTAGAGAGCAGTGAGAGGGTCTCCATCCTCCATACAGTACATTTTGCTAGAGGGTGTCACATCATCTCCTTGAGCATCTCTGCTCTTCTGGAAGAGTTTGGAAATGGACAGCAATGGGTCTTCCACAATCCCAATGAGATATTTTGCACCTGCCTGAGTATTCTGAAATGGCTAGAGGCAAACTAAATTTAACAGAAGCTGTGATTTCACCTGTGGACTCAGAACATTTCCAGAACCACTGCACTGTCCACCTCCATTCCTCATCCTTCTCCAAGAAACCCATTTTTAAAGAAATTTTGGGTGAGGGGCCTGCTGAGCACCTTCCTTCTGCTCTGGGCTGCCAGGCCTGTGACTCCCATGGTGACACCTCAGTCAGAAACACAGACAAAAATGCTGCAAGTCTGCCAAAGCTCTCCTCAGAAAACAAAAATAATGTTTATAGAGAATGCTCTTCATAGGAAACTGGACAGAAAATGCTTGAAATGAAGGTGATTTCATGACATGGCAGTTACACAGAGCCTGGTGAGTCAGGAGGCACTGGCCACAGCACGAATCTGTGCAGGACAGGGTCCCACTGGGCTCAGGGGAGGACAGAAGAGCCTGGCTCTCTCTAAAGGGAACATCTGGGCAGTGACTGCTCAGTTCAGGCAGGCTAACACAGGGTGATTAACCATTTACAGGTGTGTTTGCTGGGTGTGCAGAGAGCACTCACCTGCCAGCTCTGAGTCCTGGTCCTCTGCTCTGTCCCCATGGGCCTCCTGGTCCCGTGAGGCAGCAGCTCCTGCAACAGAGGCTGCACATCCCCCAAAGTATTCAGATGCACTAAACAGCCAAAAAAAGTCCATTTTGTGATGTAAAGAGCTGCAGCTATGGAAATAGGTAATTTTCAGAGTCATCCAAAAGCAAAGAAAGGCCAGAGGAAAAAGTGGTGACAAAACAGCTGGGATGGAGTCACTGGAGAAAAGTGAGGCTGGGTCTGCAGAGGGAGGCAGCAGAACAATGCCCATGTCAAGGGATGGCACAGGGATGGCCAGTGTGGGACTTCTGAAAAATCAAAATAAAATAACAGAATGGTTGGAGCCCAGCTTTAAGGTTCCTGCATTCCTGTCACTCTTTAGCAGCTCAGCAGTCACACCATGAAAAGCACCTTGTCCTCCAGCCCCATGTGAGACTCCATTCTCAGATGGAATCTGTCTCCAGGGCCACAGTTTGAACCACACTTCTGATGAAGGGTCTTCAACCTCGAGAACTGTTACAAAGTGAAATTCATTCCCATCATAATTACCATGCCTGTGTTAACAGATGGGCAGCTGAGGTGGTGAGAGTGTTATTTGTTCAAGGGCACACAGGAAATCTGTGGCAGAGCCCTGGTAGGAACACAGAGTCTCCAGAGCCCAGAGTTGATGCTTGAAGCACAAAGCTTCCCTCAAAGAGCCCAGCTGGCAGCTGGAGTGCAGCAGGTAAGGGCTGACATTCCAAGTCCTTTCAGCTGATGTCATTAGCACAGAGCAGCAAAGATGTGCAGTGCAGTATTGGCAGCCAAAGGGATAAGTGATGATTGTAAGGGAAAGTGTTTGTGTTTCTGGCCATCTGTTTGCAAATAACCCAAATTATTGCTTTTAGGAGTGCTGGTTCTGCCTTAGCTGTGTTTCTGGGGTAGGGCAGCTCTCCTCCAGCAGTGGGTGGCTGAGAAAAACCACTTCCTTCTGGAAAAAAACAGAAAAACTTTATTTACTTCTAATTTATCCTACTGATACAATACCACACCTTTACACCCACAAGTTTCTTACTAAACAGAACCATAAAATCTGGATAACAAAAAATATCACAGTGCATGAAGAGAGCAAAGGTGCAGGTGACACACACAGATCTGAGCACATGAAGCTTTTGCTTTCTAAGGTTTAAGTCTCTCCTGCTGTAATTACTGCAGAAGGAAAACTGCTTTCATAAGTAGCATCCCTTTCCCCCCACGCACAGCGTACCTGCTCTGCTTTCCTCTCTCTGGCACTCACACAAACTATTTAATTCCTACCAACCCAAAGTGCTTGAGTGTCCCAGCAGTGACAGGAACGAGCCCTGGAAACAACAGGAGCTGCAGGAGAGCACAGAGCAGAGCAAGCAGGGATTGCTGCTCGGGAGAGATGAGCCATGGAATCTCCAGTTCCAGGCACAACGAGCACCTTTCCCACTTCAGCAGAAAAAGGCAGAGAGAAGGCAGCTCCTCTCCAGCCAGAGGAGCAGCTCAGGGCTGAGCTCAGCCTGAGGCTCAGCACCAAAGCTGAGGAAGAAGGGATGTCCCTTTGCCACTGAGTTTTGGTAAGAGCTTGCTGTGAAACAAAACTCAAAGTCTGACTTTTCCTGGGGCTCTCACAGGTGTCCCCCATGGAACATCCCCTCCCCAAACTGCAAATATTTCCCTCTACTGCACTGAGATACCCTCTGCATGTAAAAAGCCTATGAAGTGAGTGGCAAAACAAGTGATACATTCTGATTTATTGTCTGCTTTGGCCCAAACCAACAGGACTATACATTAAGGGGGGGAAAACCCCCGTGCTGTCTCTGTATTTATAACCTTGTCATTTAAACACTTGGCAGCCTTTCAGCTGCTCCATATGGTCACTGTATTAAGCTTTACCATAAAAGGAACTAAGCAGCAAAGTCGAGAGAAAGCTGATATTGTATGGCTTAAAAGTCTGGCAGGAAAAATAATAATCAAGGCAAATTCTCAATAACAGCCATTTGTGGTACCTCGGGAACTTCAAAGGCCTTGTAATGAAACTCTGCCATCCTTAAACTCTGCTGGCAGCCTGTCTTCAGACAAGGGGCTCGGAATACACACATCAAAGCTGCTGGGAGCCCTGTGCCTCGCAGAAACAGGAGGGCTTTTTTCAGGAGGTGACATCAGAAGGAGACAAAATTAGAATTCAGAAATTGGGAAAATTCCGCGCCGTTGAAAGGGCAGGATAAAACAGCAAAGAAATAAAGTCCTCTGGAAGAAAGTTTGGAAATGGGTGGTAAAGGGTCTTCCACAATCCTGATGTGAGAATTTATACTTATCAGAGGGTTATATGGAGACAAACTGAATGTAACGAATTCCCATCACAAATGTACTGTTAGGTGTGTTTCTGTACAATTTCTGTACAATCTGCAGTTGATGTCAGCACCTGTCTGCAGAGGAGATACCTCTCTCCCCAAACTGCTCTTTTGGTAGAATTCAGAGTAAATGCCCTGCTAAGACAAATAACAAGAGAAAAACCAAACTGCTCAGGCTGAAGCTCAGCCTCCCATCCCTGAACTTGTGTCAGCTTTGCAGGTTTAGAAGTTTATGGTTGTTATTAAAGAGTTGAATATTTGTGCTTGTTCTTTGAGATGCAAAAATTTATCATCAGCTAATTCTAATTTTTATTTTGTTTGCATCACAGGCTTTTCTTTTGAAGTACACTCCAGCTATGGACAAGAGGCAGCTGAAAGAATTCCTCACAGCCCCGTGGTGCTTCCCAGAGCAGAGGCCCTCATCCATGGAGAACAAATCAGAATTGTCCCCCCTGTGAACCTTCCCACTTTCAGACTGGAATCAAAAATGCCTCACACCACACTTGCTATTTTTAAACATCATCTGTGACTATTTGCAATGTAAATAAGCTTTAGTAGGAAAAATTCCTTATCCTGTGCAATAATCCACTGGTTCCTTTGGAGAAACTGGGCCTGGATATGACCCTGACACTGCACATGTGGAAAATAAACGGAGTTTTGTACAGTACCTTCATTTGGGGGTGGAGAGAGGGGAGGCATAATTTAATTAATAAAATGAAAATCCAAAATACTTCTGAACTCAGCATTTTGTCCTTGTTGTGAACTCCTCAGAATGTTTCCCATTATTTTCTGTTGTTTCCCACAGTGCAAGTGAGGAGCTGAAGTATCAGATTGCCCTGCTGTGTAGGACCAGAGCTACCCAAATCCTGATAGTCAATATTCCCAAATTCTGTATATACTTGTCCCAGTTATATTTGGACAATCTCACCAGGAAACAGAAGCAATCAGCCACCACCCACTGTCAGAGGAGAATTCACATTTTACATTAATAACAATACAGTTCTGAAGACTGATGTCTCTAACAATAAAACTTCTGCCTTTCTGTGTATAAGAGATCCATGTAAGATTACAGCTCTCCCATGACTCCAACAAATTCCAGTTGCTTTCCTAACTGCTGCCCTGGTCTATGCTTTGGAACATGAATTTTCTAGTGTGAAATGTCTAATTATCCTTCAGGATAATCTCTGCTACTCTTGTGGATCACTCTGGGGCTGGTTAAGTGGAGTGATCTTTCCTGAGAAACTTCTGAATTATCCAATGACTCACCTGCACAAAAAGAAATTCCCAATGGAATTCATCTGGCCTCTGTTAATCAGAGAATACAAAATTCTGTTGACATTTGCACATTTTTTTTCAGTGTGATTATGGGACACATTTGAATGAGCAAATGGGTTTGGACCAGAAAATCATCACCATCATCTCCTGCTCATGAAGTGGGTCTGCAAAACCAATCTGAGCCAT
>VZTZ01048625.1:1079632-1098969 GCA_013400955.1 Drymodes brunneopygia | reverse complement strand
GTCTTTTAGACTAAGACACTGTATTGAACTAGATGGCTAACAATCCCATTTTTACAAATGACAATTCTAGTTGGAACCCTAAAAAACAAAAATCTGGAACATCATTGACTTCATGATGTACCATTAAAAATACCACTGGGGTATGTCATATGGCAGCTGTGTGTTGAAAGATCATTACCTAAGTGGACTCTCACCTCAGAACCCTGACTTAAGAGGTTGGGAGCTCATACCCATGACAGTGACTGAAAGAGATGAAGCAATAGTTGTTGAACCAGCAAGACATTTGTAGTTGGGAACTAAAATAAATGGCTCTCATGCAGCATACAAGTTCTTGGAGAAAAAGCTCATTAACATGAGAAACATTTGCTACAGAACAAAACTATGTAAACAAAACAAAGGCAAGATGTGCACAAAAAGTTATCTGTTATCCTACACCACATGGTCTATCACTGCCAATAAAGTTCCCGAGACAAAGATTTTAAACAACTGAAACTTAAAAATCCGCTAAAATCAGTTGAATGCAGACAAGGAACCAACTAGCAGCATTTACTTCTGTATAGAGACTGTAATAGAAAGGAATAATCTCATAGGAATTCTCAAAGGAATTGTTCAGCCCTAGGTGAGGTCCTATGGGCACTCCTAAAAATTGAGTACACTTATCCACACTTCATGATGCACTAGGACCCCCACACCTGGGAAAAATTGAAACACCCTAAATTAACCAATGGCATTACTTTTACAGGAAAAAACTGCAAAAATTTATTCTGAATAAAACACACCTGAAGTCTGTAGCTGTACGTCTAACTGTCTTTCAATATACTTAGTGGGAGAATGCAATTCAGTTTACTTCCAACAGTGACAGATGTCGAAGTTAATTTAAGAAAGGTTTTATTACCACTCATCACACCCTTAAAGACCAGAGCAGGTGAAGTTAAAATGTTCCTCCTTGAGCTTCATATGTAGCAGAGAAGTGCAAAAACCACAGCAAGCTCAATGATGAAACAGGAAAGAGAAAAACTATAAAAAGAAAGACGAGAAGAAGAAATTGCTCAGATTTAGAGAGGATATTTGAATAAGATTTGGAAACATCACAGAAAATTAGTTTTTAAAGACTTTATATTCTTAATAGGAGATCATATCAGCTTTTTCATCTTGTAGGCACACCTCTCTAGATTTAAGAGAAGAAAAAAAAAGTAAATCTCACACACCTCTGACTGTATGTGCTGCTCAGGAACAGAGGCATTGTCCTGCCTCATGACTGAGACAACCTCAGAGAGTCATTATTCACGCTCTCAACAAAAGGTTGGGAATATGTGGGATTGGGAGGGGCCGAACTTAAAGTAAATACTCATGAGCAGTACTCAGGACATTTTTTAACTCTACCTGGTGGCCTTCAGCCAGACCACAATAAAGTTTGATTTACAGAAAGAGAAACTACAGTACAACTATAGCCTGTGATTTCTGCCATAGCTTCTTTTATGAGCAGAAGATAAACTATCAGATTTAAGACTAAGTAGCTTCTTTTATGAGCAGAAGATAAACTATCAGATTTAAGACTAAGTAGCTTCAGGAAGCCTCTTTCAATTAACCAAATACTACAAATACACTCCTTTCCAGCTACCCCATTTATGAAAGGCAAATGCTTATCCTGCATTTACCTTAGTGTGCATAAACTTAAGAACACTACAAGAGTACAAGGATGGGGAAAATGACAGTAATTAAGAGACAAGCTGCTCACCAGTGCCCGCTTTGATCCTTAGCAACTTGACAGCTGAACTTGACACTACTTTCTGGGTGAACAAGCAATTCATTCAGGAATCATAGAGTGGTTTGGGTTGGAAGGGACCTTAAAGACCATCTAGGTGTCCCACCACGAGCAGGGATGCCTTCCACTAGAGATCAGGTTGCTCAAAGCCCCATCCAGCCTGGCCCTGAATACTTCCAGGGATGGGGCATTCTCATCTTCTCTCGGAAACCTGTGTTCCATCAACTTCCCTGAAAAGAATTTCTCCCTAATACCTAACCAAATCCACCATTTTTAAGTTTAAAGCCACTACCCTTTACCCTATCACTACACACCCTTGTCAAAAGTCCCTCTCCATCCTTCTTAGGGGCCCTCTTTAGTACTGAAAGGTGCTATAAGGCCTTCTGGAGCCTGCTCTTCTCCAGGCTGAATAATCCCAACTTCTGTGAACATGTCTGCACGCAAGGGGTGCTCCAGCCCTCTTGTCATCTTCATGGTTCCCTCTGGACCCAATCCAGCAGGTCCACATCTTTCTTGAGTTGGGGACCTGAGAGCTGAATGCATTTCTCCAGCTGGGGTCTCACCAGAGCAGAGCAGAGGTCTGCTGTTCACGCTGCTTTTGTTGCAGCCCAGGACGCATTAGGCTCTCTCTGGGCTGAATGACATTGCCGGGTCACATGGTGCTTCTCCTCCACCCACACCCCCAAGTCTTTCTCTGTAGGGTTAGTCTCAGTCCATTCTCTGCCCAGACTGTATTTGTGCCTGGGATTGCCCTGACCCATCTTGCACCTGACCTTGAACTCCACATGGTTTGCACAGACCCACATGTCACTCTGGATGCCAACCCCTCCCTTCCAGCATATTGATGAGATGAAGCTGACCTACTGTCTGGAGTGGCTGCCATTCCTCTGTGCTGCCCTTCGGGAGCTCTCCTGCTGACCTGCAATCCTTCTCCAGGCTCTGGGCATCTCTTGCTGGCACTGGCACCAAACTGGTAGGAGTGGGAGGGATGGAAGTTCCCCTCCCCCAGCAACTTCAGTTTAAAGCCCTCTTCACATCTTTTAAGACAGCTCTGTTTTAAAAGAACTAGCTAATCTGTTCTTACTAGCAAATGTAATCCTTTACCCCAGCATCAAAGACTCCATTTAGCTCAGCTCTTGAAGTTTATAAAGAACTGAAAGGATACATGCGGCATGGAAATTAAAAACAAAATAGAAGAGAGGAAGCAGGCTTGCTAACTGCAGGAAATAGGACTTTTTCTACAATCTCAGCCCCACCACTACTTATGTTTTATTCATCAATTCTACTTGCAGTTTTTCTCTTTAGGCAAAGACAACCTGGCAGCACCACATTTTTGTTACTCCAAGTCAAATATAATCCCAGACCATTAAAAAAGAGATAAAGTACTCCTCAGACTCTACTAAGAGACTCAGGAACAGTGCCTCGTCACCCGTCTAGGGTGTCCATCTCTCGCTCACATTCCTAGGGTTATTTTTGGCACAGTGTACTGGTCCAAGCACACGCAATGGAAGCCAAATCCTATCACTTCACAAGAGAGACAGAGAGGCAGTTTACTTTTGCTGACCTCTAACTCACAGCCACTTCTGCACTTCTCTGAGAAGCCATCATCCCTCTTCAAACTGTGCATCCCTGCCTTCAGCACACTCCTACCTACGCTGACAGTCTCAGGAGTTTTACTCACTACACACAATACTCTGCTGCTCTTCACAGAACTGGTGTGCTGTAACTACTCTCTCCTACTCTCTACCTTCTTCCAGGCATATTTTTTTAAATTAATTGTTTTCAAGCTGGGTTCAAGTACTAATAATGCATGTCTTACAGCAGTTTCTGGTTATCAAAGTCAAAAAGTCAATGATTTACTGCCAAATCCATGGAGCTACAAGTAAGAATGTATAAGAGAGTCATCAAGTCCTACTGTAGTCAGATGCTGCACAGTAAAGTTGTTCAATGTTTGCCACATCAAAAGCTCTACCCAGATAAACTTTAAAATAGGAAAATTTACAAAGAAAGGAAAAATTCAAAACTAAAGAAATACAAAAATATGAAATTGAAAAGACACCAAGAAATAAACAGATAAATAATAAAAAACAATAAATAATAAAAAACAATAAATAATAAAAACCAATAAATTCAGAAATGGTTTCACAGACACTGCTCTGAAATTAAAGCTCGCAGACACAACACAAAGCTTAGAAGTTAAAATACATGGCTGTTGGGATAAATACCTATGACTCTCCTCACCTGCCCACATAGCTGGACCATTTAAGATTTTCTCCTTCAGAACCAAGGTGACAGTTATCAACCTGAGATAGTTAGCAAAGCCTAAGCAGCATGATTTGAATTATAGAAAAAATAATGTCAAGAGTATAGTTATCATAACTGTTAATTAAAAAAAAAAAAGAAAAAAGAAAAAGGCCATCAGAAATAGAAGGTATTTAGCTACTTTCTCTAGAGTAAATCCCTTTTTTGAATTCTGTGATCGTGGCTCTTTGAACAGGAAATTGCACTTCAGTCTCCTACCCAAACCAAAACCAAAATATCTATTTACATGTCACATATTTACATGTAGACAAAGGATCTATAAACATCCTTCATGCATGTATATGCTTTGGTTTATATATTTATGTATAGACTTATTTATATGAGCCTAGATCTTCTGCAATCCTCACTGGAATGTTTGCAGCAGAGAAATTATTCGCGTTCCACCCAAAAGTGTCACGGATCATCCAAAGGTTTTGCTTCTGAGAGGTGCAAATTACGCACACAAATCCATCCTGCCCACACACCTCCCTGGCATCTCACAACAATTCCTGAGAGGAGGAGAAGATCCAGCCCTGCCACTAGCCCAGGACTGGTTTCACCTCTCCAGTTTGGTTCTCCTCCTCCTTGGTTTGCTGAGCCATCTAATCCTTGCATTTCTAAATGGAAATAACACATTGCCAAACACTAATGCTTATTATTACAGTCAACCAATTAAACTGTAATTCTACCATTGTTATCCACCAACACTCTTCCTGCTTAAGTGCAAGGCATGTTTACTTTATTACTGAGGAGCTCAAACATTTTCTTTCACAATAATGTATTCTCTTCCTCCTCCCACCTAAGCCAAGGTGAATGCTTATGAATCAGACCAATAACTAGAACAATATTTTCACTTCTACACTGACATGGACAGATGCAGAAAAACTGAGAATTAGTATTTTCACCAGCTTTAGGATCCGTTGCAAGATTCTGCAAAAAAGGTAAAGATGGAAAAGATTTTAAAAAACCCAAAAAAACCCCCTTCTTCTACATGCCAAACGCAACACCACCACACAGAGTTGGCATTTTATTACCTTCTCGTTTACAGTATCACTGCTGAAGCTAGAAGTTTGAGATCTGTTAAATCAAATGAAATGGCCATAAAGGAAGAAATCAGATGTCAGAACAAGTAACACAGATCTTATAAAACCCCAGACCCATTAGCACTGTGTAGATAAAAATATTTTGGATTTTATTCCAATCTGCTCTGCAAAGAGCCTTACCCCACTAAACAGAATCTGCACCAGTAATGCTGATTCACAGTTACATAGAGACAAAAACATGCAAATTCCACTTCTACACTGTATTTAATAAACAGATTCATTTCCTCTGTGGTACATATATACACAGAAAAGTATTGGCTACCCCTCACAGAGGGGCTTTATCTGTTCACTTATAGTCAGCTAAAGCAGTGGGAAATAGCAAATAAAATTACAGGACTCCTGACCCTTGATCCAGCTCAACTATTTTTAAAACTGGATGCAGAGAAGTTATGGAAAACGTGGAAACAACGCAGAAATCTCTATCTAGCGGTAAGGCACTGGTGAGTTTTAGAGCTCATTTTTGGCACCTTTACTTCTTCAGGAACACTACATATATGATGAAAAGGAAAACTTAATCCCGACACCTTATATTTGCAGCTAAATATGGAGAGCAGTGCTGGTAACCCACACTCAAGAAACATGGAACACTGTTTTCATTATCCTATAACCAGTTCAAAATAGCATCATTAAGCTGACACCACAAGTATGTAAGTCACCAGGAAAAGACTATTTATTTGAAAATCTTTACTCTGCATCAGAGGACCTCTCTATATGCTGCTCCCTCAAAACGTGAACTGATAAGAATCAGCCCCAGCCACATTGCACACTCAGCATGAGACCTGCAGATCACAAAACATGTAGAAACTTGCTGCTCCTCAGGAAATGTCCACAACTGAATCTCAAATTCAATCCCAAATTTTAAAACACCGCAAAATACCAATGTGGTGCTTATCTAACTCCTTAAACTGTGACCATCAATGTGGTTACCTGAGCACTTGAATGCAACTGATGAACATGCACTTAGCAGCGTATCTCATTATTACTAAATCTTTGTGGCAGGCAAACATACAGATGCTTCTCTGTTCTCCTCCAAAAAAGGTATCTACTGAACTCTACACCTGCCCAGGACAGCCAAAGTGTTATTCAAGCCATTCTTAGAAGGTCACATCCTTACAACACATCCTAAGCATCAGAAACAAAATTACATCTGGACAAGTTCTTACTACATTAACAAGTCCAACAAATCACTAGGAATGCATGTTCTTGCAAGTGTTCTGCAGCGTAGAAACAGCTCTGTGCTCTCCTCTGTGCCATCTGCAGAAACAGCATCCAAGAAGGGAGGATGGAGCTGCCTCCACTCACATCTACCTCTTGCTACCACATCTTCTCTTTTCTCAGGCCATCAGGTGGGAAGAGCTGCCAGGCTCAGTTTAGTCTGTAAAAGTACTACACGTTACTACCATGGATCAGTTTTGTTTTACTAAGCCATATATGTCAACTATAGAAAGCAGACAGGACCAAAATGAGACACCATAAAAGATCACCAGTTTTCAGAAGGTGAAGAGGTCAGCACTCCCTAAATATCAACCCCTCTACAAAAGTACTTATGATGATTGTGCAAAACTAGGATACATGTCATCCCCCAAAACACTGGTTTTCCCCTCTCAAAGTAAAGAAAACTGTGTATCTACAGACACATGAAAGTGAGAGTGTTACAAACAGAGCAATGTAACAGTTGCACTTTCCTTAGGGATGGACAGCCCTGCAACCACCTACACAACCAGAGGCACCAACCCTGCCCGTGTTGATGCTGCTCTCACTTACCTATTTGATGTCTCACCATGACACAGGCAAGCTGTGTTACATGGAACTCACAGGGATATATACTCAACTAGAAGTATGTTCTGCCCATGTGAACTTGTGTTGTTTAGGACACAATTACTCAGTAGCTGTCTTGTTTGTAGGAATCCTTTTCCACATCCTACCACAGAATCATGACACTACATCAACTCGTAGACAGCAACGAGACAGGACTGTGAGACTTGAGCTTTATCTTCCTAGTAATCAACAACATGTTACTGTACTGCTCTGCAAGGACACAGAGAGAAAGCTGTTTCTTTGCCACGGTCTAAGTAACTTTGGGGCTCAAAATACATAACACAGAACAGGTTCAATGTGTTTTGAAATGGTGGCTGTCTCAGATACTTGTGAAATAAATGTCTGTCTTGGAAAGGAATCCAAATCAGGTTTGTATCTACCCAAATTCAAGCGTGAAACCTTCTGGTAACGGTCTTAATGCTTATATTTTGTTCTTCGTAAAATGTCAGGAGAAAAAAAGCACAGACCAAACGCAAAACAGTAACTTTGCTTTCTTGAGTGCTTATCATCAGCCCTGCCTACTGGACTCTAAAAATTGCCATTGTGCAAGATGTTCAATTGCTAACAGCAGAGGCTCAAAGGTGGGAAGCTTCAATGGACTCACAGTGAGGAAATCAGAGCAAGTCCACATAAACAGACTGCCCCCCAAACAAGCTGTCATTAAGAAGTCTGTTCCACTAAGCTACCTACCCACAACAAGGTAGAAAGTAACCAAAGGGTACCCAGAAAGGAAGACCTTTATGATTTTGACAAGAAAGCTGTTCTACTGTGAAACCACTGGTAAGAGGAACAGGGGGGGGGAAAAAAGCAATAGCAACAAAATAATGTTCGTTTAGGAAGGATGGGCTACCAGCCCAACATTTAACAAATCCTAGGACTCCAAAAAGGATGGCTTTAGAACTGACCTTAGGAGACAGGCTACAGTATTCCTGGAAGAACAGGAAGAGGATATGTCATATCTGAGAAGGAGATTGCTACTTCTTTACCAGGAGTGCTTCAGCACACACATTCAGTAACAGAACCAGTCCCTTGGATTGACCATTCAGTGCTCAGTATCCTGAGCAGGAAAGCTAAGCAAAAGAATCCAGCTCTCAGATATGTAAAGTTCTGCTTCAAAATGAAAATATAGAGGGGAGTTATCCACATCTAGATCATTAATACAGCTCTTAAGGATCACGATCTACACAAAATGAGTTAAAAATCAGCAGTGTGACAGGTCACCTGCAAGGAGGGAGATTCAAAAGAGGTACTGAGGTAGCTTGAAAAGGCAGCCACAATAACCCATAGAAATGATCTGATATGAGGAGGTATTTAGTAATTTAAACAAGAAAGGTTTTCAGGATAAATTAGGTAAGGCTTCGTAGGCAATGAACTAAGGATACTTAAAACATCCATTAAGAGCTCTGAATTTCATCAAGTATATGCCTAAAGCAGACTGCCTGAACAACCCTAAGCGTTCAATCTCAGAGTGAGTCAGAAGAAAGAGAGTGGCCTGTATACTTGCTCCAGAAATAGAGATACGTCTGACTAGTAAGAAAAAACATGGTTTCTTTTCAGGCAGGTAACTGTCCAGTTTATGAGATTCAAATATCCCAACTAAGACCCCATTTTAGAAAGCAGACTCCTTTTTTTTTCCCCACAAACTCCTTTTCTCCCTTGCTTCAATTTCAGATTTCTTCATCTTTACTCTTTGCTATACTCTGCTTCTTTACTTTCTCAGAAAGGCACCTTCTGTATTTATACGGTAAATACAGAGGCCTGAAAAACACAAGTACAATATATCCTATTATGCCTATGTTCAGTGTCCTGCTCCTAAGCTACACCTGCTCTACAGAGCACCAAAAATAAATAAATTAGAACAACCACAAGAAAAGAAAAAAAGAAGGCTGTTACAGGATGAAGCAATTCAGTGCTTCCAGGACAGAAAAGCAGCAGCTGTAAGAAAGGCTCCAATCAACCACTCATCTGTGGAGCAACAGGAGAAGAGAACAGAACGAACAGTCAGAAGGTGAACAGCAGGTGAGCACAGACACTGGATGGAGATTTTTTTAGCTTTTTTTTTAAAGCAGTAACAGAACATTAGGCAATTTCTGATTTCCCTGTAAAACCTAAATCAGGCACCCACCAACTCTACCACAGAATGCACATGTACACCTTTCTAGGTGGGTACATTCTATGTGAGGCATAAACCACTTTGGGGCACCAAGCACCATAGTCTGGGGTCTGTGTACATGCAGCAGAATGCTCTACAGAACTCCTTATCAAAAGCTAAACACTGCTGGAGCAGAGTTTCCTCCATGTAGGTATGGGATTTATAATTACTTTCCTTAAACCACCAGTCAGGACTTAGCAGGTAAGAAAAAGTGTCATGCAATGAGAGGGGTTGAACAGTAGTATAGAACAGAAGAAAGTTGTCAAGGGTCCAACTTTGCTCCACAGGTCGACACAGACAAGAAAAAAAAAATTCCAACCCCAGGTTTGTGTGATGTTTTTTCAATCATGAAAGGATTACTAATCCCTCACAAGTGTCTTCCCAAAGTACAGATACTGGAAGGTTTAGGTTTTTAATTCCTGCCTCTGCAATTTACTACCTTGGATCAATTTGCCAAAACTAGACTAGTATATGGGTTCTTCCTAACCTTCTCTCTTCAGTTCTCTCTTCTTCTCCTAACTACCTGCAGCTCTGCAGGCTTCTGAAACAAACATGAACCTGGTCTTCAATTACAATTAATATTTGTAAATTACATGCATAAAGATCAGCATGGATTATTGCTCCTAATTATCGATATAGCAAGTTTAATGACACACAGTGATAGCATAATAAATTTTAAATTATTACACCACGTAAGTTGACAATACTTTCTAGAAAGCTGTATACTCAGTTCCATGCCATGGCTCTAGCCACACAACACCACAGAGATTATGAGCAAATACTAACAGGCTTTCAATATGTATGCACACCTGCTACTACAGAACAAGCAATTGCAAAACTGTGTGTTTGGGCTCAATCTTGAATTCATGAGGTATCAAGTGTTTTTAGTAGCCACTTACACTATTGCAGGTAAAACTCCAATCCTGTACATTATTAAGGGGTTGTGCTTTATGAGGCAGAGCAAAGGGATTTGGTTTCCAAATGCAGATGTTATGGCTCCCATATAGGCAGGGTCAGAGACGAGGCATTCCCTCATTTCCAGAATGTTTGGTGGTAGTAAGCAATCCTGTGGCTGGAACACTGTGCCATTAGCAAGAACAGAAGGGCTCACTAACTGTACACCTGTTACATTTCTGAGGCCAGTGGGATCAAGTAGAAGTAGGGTGACAATGCCACAGGAACTAGACTTTCTATTTAAAAAAGAAACAGAGGAAGAAGTCAGGTCACCACTGAGGAAAAAAAATGCAGCTATCAATTAACCCAGTATATCTCCAGAACATTCATTAGGTTTATAAATGCACGTTCATTTTCATTATATTTGTTTCAATATCTTAAATGCATTTGAGGCCATACATATAATTCAGATATAACAAGAACAGGTATAGAACCTCTTGCCCATCTCTTTCACAATGATTTCTAACTCAGAATTGCTGCAGAGGTAAAATTCTTCAGGTAATGGCTGCTCAAAGCAATTTTTATTTTAGATTTCATTAAAATCCAACCACTTAATATTAAAATACAAGAGTGCAATCAAAGATATCCACAGAAGGTAACTGCAATGAATACCTTGTCGCCATCCAGTGCATTCAATTATTATTACATACCTGAACAAACTCTTGGTATTTACTCTGGTTCTGGAAGCAGGTTGAGCAAGCCACTAAAACTCCCTGGCATATAACTACATCCCAGCTCACAGTATCCAACACAGACTTTATTTCCCCACTTAATCTGGTCTAAAGAGAGCCCTGGGCAACTGCCTCAAGGTAACTGTCAGCAAAGATGAAGTATTTGCTTTGTTCTGATGGCAGGCTCTTCACAACCATCACCAAAAAAAAAAATCTGCCAGGAAGAAAAGGCTTATTCTGAGTACATTAAATGAGCACACCAGGCACAGGTAGCTAACTCCCTATATAGCTCTCCTAAGACAGAGACCAAAGTCTGGAACCCCTGTCAAGCATGGCTGCTGAAGATAAAGTGTGAGGACTGATACAGCTACAGTGTCAGCATTTCCCATCCACAAGAGTCAATTTATGACATTTTCTAAGGTAAAAAGAAAACACAGTTATTACCAGTGCTATGACTGAATACAAAGAGTCCTACAGCACAACTAGAAAGCCCCTCTAAAGTACAGCTAGTGCTCACAATGAGCCCAGGAAAATGAAAACTCCCTAGAGAAGTGCTTTGAAATGAAAGTACATACAAAAAACTCCACATAACATTAGCATCCCACCCTCCTCATTCACCACACTGCTACCTTGCCTCATGGAGCATACAGCACTTATAACTATAGTAAGGACCACAGTCTTCCCAGTTCCTCCCTGGAAGGATCTGCAACCATGGATTTTATTTTAAACACTTTTAAGCTCTCCTTTTTCCTCCAAATACAACAGTAGTTACAAGCAATTTTTAGTGAATTTGTTACTGTCAGCTGCCTGGTCCACAATGCCACACCCATGGCACTCTGCATTTAATGAATTACCCTCAGCCTGGGCACACAGAGCAGCACACTTCCGAGCCTCTCCCCCTTTCTGTGCTGCCATTGCTGTGGAAACTTTTCACTCCCCTTCCACAAATCCATCTTCTTCATACTAACATACTTATTAAGTGAGCAGGAAGCTCTTGCAATATGGCCCAAACAAATCTGTTGGAAAAAAAGCAGTTATTTGGGGTTTTCCTTAGCGATTTTTTCACACATCTTTCTCCATAATCTACTCTATGCAAAAGGAAAGAAAAAGAGTTCAGACAATGGAAACCTTCTCAGGAGGAAGGCTCTGCAGATACCCCCAGAGCTTAACAGGACAAACAGAAAAGCTCCCTGGTCCCAAACTGAAATAGAGATGAGTACGTGCATGGTTCACTGTTATTTTCTGCATCAAAACTGAGATCTTAACAACTCTCATATCACCCACTTAACCCAGTATAACCATCAGGTAGCAGACTCTCCTCAACAGCAAGTTATAGAAGCTTCTCCAATACATTGCTACAAAAACACGTAAACTTCAAGGGCTTCTCTAGAAGTTTGTCATCAGATTTACTTGTATCAATGTCAGTTCTTTGATATGAAGACACAGGAAGCAAGGCTAGAACTCAGTGATCTGGTATGCAGCTTTCACCTGCCAGCAGGCAAACATCTGAAGGCTACATGTAGCCTTTAAATGAATTTTGAGGTCACTTCCACAGCACTGATGCACACACTCTGATGAACAAACACAGCAGGATTACATCACGATAAATGACTGAAATAATTAAAGTGTTGTTTTTGACACCAAATGCCCATAAGGGGCTGAGTTAACATTCATGTATCTATGGCAGACTCATAGCAGTGAAACTGGATCTCTTGCATCTTAAATGTACCACCTGCCTGTTTCTGGGTTACAGCTTTTATCAGGATAATTCCCAGAAAGGGAGACAGTGACTACATTACACACTGCCGGAGAAACAGATGATACTCCTTTCCACTTCATACTGGGGTACTTAGAGGTTCAAATTTTATTCACAGAGTATCTACTATCTGGCAAAATATGTTGGGGAAAAAAATTAATTTCCATAAGGAACAGAAACATTTGTAGCTTACTCAAGCATTACAAAGTACTTGGGGCAGGTACCTCAGAAGTGTCTAAATGTTTTCTAAAACTATAAAAAGATTTTGTTGGACCAGTTTCAGCAATGCCAATATTTCAAAATGATAGTGCTCAGCTTTTTGCAAAAAAATCTTAATAAATAAGATGGCCTTTATTAGCATACAGTAAAATCTTTCTCAAAATCAGAAGAAATGTTTCAAAATTCATCCACATTTAGCTTCTAATCTCTTTGTCCACATAAAACTGACCAACTTGGCTTTAAAATCCCATCCAGTTTTTCCCTTTAGCAGGTAAATTTCTTCTTCTGTGTCTACTCCATCCTTTGTAACACAAAGCAGAACATTAAAAAGGTACAACTACCACCCGTATTTAAGTCAGTTTAGTCTAATGAATTACAGTATCTGAAATGAAACTGCACACTTGTAATGTGCTCCATCCTGTGCACTTATCAGAGACACAAATAACAAGTGCACTGTCATTAGCATCTCTGGTGAAAAAATCCATTTCCCTCATTTATCACAGCACAAAATTAAGAAGGAGCCTTGTAAGAATTCAGGGAACACAAAGATTAATAGCAAAGAAAAAATCATTAAACCAGTAACTGAAACATTTCTTCTATTTTACAGCTCTGAATATTGGTCCATCGTCTCATAACTTAAGTGCAATGAACTGTCTGTACTTCCCCAAAGCATTTCTAAAAGTCTCACAATAGAATTAGACACTGAATAACAGGAATTGGTTGTTTAATTTTTAATGTGAAGTTATTCACTGAGACAGTCCTTTAAAACCAAGGACTCTTTATTGTTAAACACAGTTGATTTATCAAATCAATTCTCTAATTGTCACCATTTCAAATTAACACTAAAATCTTTGTCTCTGCCTTTCTGAAAGTGTACAGAGCAGCTATTTTCTTAGATGTTTATCATCCAAATTTTGAATAACTGGTGCTTACTGGAGATAAATAAAATTAATTCTCGGTGAAAAACACCTTATTCAAGAAAAAGAATTATAAATAAAGGAAAAAAATAGCACATTAAGGAGCAACATAAAATGCACACTGCAAGCAGCAGGCCTGCAGTGCTTCTTTCTTCTGCATTAAAGTATTCTGCAGCTTGACACAAAATATTTCTGATTACTTGTTTGCATTTACATTATGTTCTAGAGGAGGAAGGAATGGTAGGTAAGATTGCCTCAGATTGAACAGATTTTTCTTCATCTTCTGGCATCACCCCTTTGTCAAATTATTTTTACTACACAATTATTATTTTTCATTATACAATTTCACATTCCTCAAGAAATTATGAAGTGAAAAAAAGATAATTTGACTGGCAGCCACCTGATTATTTTACAGTTCTCATAAGAACTGGAGATAAGTTACAAAAACATCCTCTCAAGTGCTAAAGGGCAGCCATGATATTCACTATAAATTTCACCAAAAAGGTAAACTACACAAGTGAAGTGTAATGCCACTGCTACAAGTTACCTGATGTTTCTTCAGGTTTTCATTTTCCAGCTCTTGTGTAAATCTGCTGGCATACGAGAGGGGCAATCCCTGCCAGTTGTATGGATACAGCACTGCAGTGGGCCTCACCCAAAGCCACTCCAGCAAGCAGAGAAAAAGGAAAGATCCCTATTGGCTTTATGTGAGACCTTCAGTCTTAAAAACAGAAAATCAGTTTGCAGCATGTTCATAGATGTTTGCTTTCAGTCCTTTTTTCCTAGAAAATAGATGACTCAGGATTTACACCATTAAACACTTTATATCTTATCCTCCATGTACTTGGTAACCTCAGAACAAGAAAAAATGTCATGCCACAGAAGTATCAAAAAATTATGTTTTAGTCAAAGTTTAATGACAATTCCATTTTCCTCCATACAATTAATATATTCTAGGATTTTTTTCAAGAGTCACACTTACATTTTATCACAATTTATATTCAAACCCAAAGAGCAAAAGAAGCCATACTTGTAAGTGCAAAGTAATCGAAAAATCTGCTCTACTCAAGATGTGGGGGGAGAAAAAGTGCCGGTTAGAATTTTTTAGCTAAAACAAGACTTTATTTGATAGAAACACCCTCCTGAGATAGAAGGGCCTTCCTCACCACACCAGCTTGCAAAGCAAATGACCAACATCCTTGGAAAACAGATCCTTCCGCCTCACTGTGAAATGCATTTTAAATAAGAAACAAAAACTACAGCTGCAGAAACACTGCGCAGAGGATGAACTTTAGCTAAATGCAGCCATAAATGTAGAAAGTTGCTTTTCATGAACAACAATTAGTACTCCTGCTGAGGTAAATACACATAATTGTTCATTTATTTTGCAAGGACACAACACTCATGCACATTACTGGCAACTAAGTATGGGTCTGTCCTCTGATTTCCAGATGCTGATGAGAGCACTCCATGTACCCAGCTGCCTCAGCACTCCTGGTGTAAAAAGCCTTAGGTTAAGATCTTCCACCTTTTCAAAATAGCCAGTCTCAACTTCAAGTGTTAAATTACACATTGAGCAAATGCTAAGAGAAAGTTACATGATGGCAGCCACTTGAATGATGTTCACACTCTTGTGAAGAGCTCAGCTTAAAGCCAACACAATCTGTCATACAGACTTGGGTTTTTCAGGCCTTCCATAGATGCTGGTGTGTAGCCCCTCATCCTCATCTTTAGCACCATGCAACAGTTGCATCTTCTTATGCTTGTTTTACACAACATGCAGTCGGCCCCAATATAGAAGCTGTCACCTCTGTCAGACTGCACTTTATCCAAGATGCTGCTGGAAGTCTGGGCAATGCAGCAGTGGGGAGCAAAGCCCACATTTTAGCAAAATCAAATGCCTTTTTAGCATGTGCTCACAGCCAGACCATCATTCAACACCTGTTACTTTGAAAGTGAGGACACCACACCATTATTTGCATGTCTGAGAAAATTGTGAAAGGGACAACTTTAGGAAAGGGACATGCATTCAGCCAATCGCTTATTCAACTACTTGAGCTCTTTGCTGGGGAATCTGGCCCCTTGACTGCGTAATACTAAGAAGTGAGGTCACTGAAGGCAGCAGATGTCAAAGCCACCATCAGACATGGAAATTCATAAGCCTCTTTCTCCCTCCGTATGACCTGAACTTTACAGATGGGTAGCATTTTATATGCAAGGTTTTGGTCTGTCTTCTGCAATTATTCTTTTATAGAGGAAGTTTTATCTTTCCTGCTAATCCTACCACTTAGGAAAGCAGCTGCCTCTGCTCCCACAGCAAGTACTGTTCTGTAGCAGGATCCATTCTAGTATTTGGGAATCAGTTAAGCTTGATGAAAAGCTCCCAGTTCCAACAGCAATTCTACAAAAATACCCCACTGACATCTATACAACACTGAGACTCCTTGCAAAGCTATGATGAAATGTTCAAGGACAGTCTATCATCTTTTTGTGCAATTACTCTATAAGCAAATGGTCTTTTTTTCCTCCCTTCAAATTCTAGTAGTTTCAGTGCAATACAATTGTCAAACTCTACTTCCAGGTAAGAGAGGCTTCAGATTTATCTTTTGTACCTCTTCCTATCCAATCTTCCACCTCTTCTACCCCACCACCACGTTTGGACATTAATTTCATTTGCATCTATTTCCTCAATGCTTGGTGAGCCTCAGGAGAAGCTGGATTGCTCATATCAGCCAAAGAGCTACAAAGGTGCATACACCATGTCGGCACTTACCATGAACCAAGTGAGCACATAGTGCCTCATACAAACACCAACCTCACCTGATTTTAAAGTATTTCACTACAAATACCATGCAAAAGTTAAAATAAATCAATAGATATTGTCAAAATCTGATGAAGAGATTCAGTTTAAATACTTGCTCTTCAGCATCAGAGTAAACTTCATTTCAGCAACTACTTTCTCGGCACACTTGCAGAGAAGGTAACCGCTTCAGGTTGCTTGGACAACGTGCTCATAGAAAAAGCTGACAGAGAAGCATTTACAAATCAGCAGTTTTAAATCAACATCCATTTCCAGCTGTGAGCCTCAGAAAATGTGATTACATTGTTTAGTAGCATTGCTACAGACTGCAGAAGATAGTCTTATTGCAGAGGACACCAGTAGGGCCTGGCCTGCCTTATGGAAGACCCCAGAGCAGTGCTTCCAAGAGAGCCCATCTTTGATCTATAAATGCAAAACCCAGAAAGCAGCTGATGTACTGATGCACACCCAGCACCACCTTGGGAGTTGAATACTTCATCCAATGGCCACAACTCTCCCAGATTATATGCACTGACACTTCTTCAACTGGTAACTTCTCACTTGGTCACTAAGATACAGATGGAGAAAGAACCCCAAACCACACCACTGTACACTGAATTGTTTCATTACAATATGATTATTTATTAGTATTATGAGCAAAGAAAGCAAATGCAGAATTGCTCAGAAATGCCTCTAGAGTGCCAGAACAGTGTTTCACAGAATCACAGAACATGTGAGGCTGGAAGGGACTGCAGTGGGACCCACAGGTAAGGCTGGAAGGGACCACATCTGGTCCAACCTCCCTGCTTAAGCAGGGTCTTCCTAGAGCCCATGGCACAGGATTGCATCCAGATGATTCTTGAGTATCTCCAGTGAGGGAGACTCCACAATCACTCTTGGCAACCTGTTCCAGTTAGCAGCCACCCAAAGTACCCAAAGATAGAGAAGTACTTCCTCATGTTCAGGCGGAAATTCCTGTGCATCACTTTCTTCCCATTGTCTCTTGTCCTATTTCCTTATGCTGTACACAGTACAGCTCTGAGAAACAACCACATTCCTACCAGTACTCCACTGATGATGTGAACGATTAACCCATCCCACGAAATGTGGCAGTGCAGCAGCACTGCAGCAGCCAGACCACTGAGAGCCTGTGCCATATACACCTCCCCACACACAGACGTTTGCGGCATCAAGTTTGATATCTGTGCTGTAACACCGTCTGCCCAGCAATCACCCACTTCAGTTTAAACTAATAATGGAATATAACTCAATCAACTTTTCTTTATTCCTGCAGTACACACTGAATGTCCAAAGCAATCTATTTTTACGTGGCATGTTACTCTTCACTATGTCAAAAAAACATGTCTAGTCTAGTCAATTTTTAAAGCAACACATTTCAGCACACAATTCTAGGCCTGTATGAAGGCAAAAGCTGGAGACTGTTTGAATCATCTTACGGAGAAAGTAATTCCAACATAAGCTCCTATTCAGACATTCAGTCCTTTATTTCCCAGTTGCTTTCAGAGAGGTTAATCACCTTTCAGCTGAGTGCTTATCTGGTGAGGTTTTGTAGATTATCATCCTTTAGGCTGTGGCAGGAGTTCCTCACACACCAAACCACAGAGCTGAGCTTTCACATAAGAACTGTGATCCATACACAGTGTCACTGGTTCAACTCCCTACTGGTTTTCCCAATGTCTCATACAGGTAACATAACATTACCACATCTTGTATTCACAAGCAGGTCAAGTTGCGGCAGTGAAACATTAAAAATGAAGCACCAGCAACCTTATGTCATACCCCACCAGTCTGTACTCAAATCAGCTGCTTGTGTGACACTATGTGCAGAGCCTCAGATGTGTGTCCTGTAAGTCTCGGCAAATGACACTCTCTATTAAATGTGTGTGTGCTCTATCTGTAATGCTCTAGAAAAGCAATGAATACTGGCTACAGAATTAAAGATATACTTATTAAAAAATTACAGTATTTCACCATGAAGTTCTCTTCTCTGCAAAGAAGTCTCAGAACTGCTGATTCGGACTCAAACAGCAACGCACAGACCACGTGGGCAAGACTGTATCTTCTCAGACACCCTGTGGGCTGTGGCACCTAAGGGCTGATAATCCGCTCAAGGGACGCACAAGATGACTTATGAACTTTCATTTTGGGGAACTATTTCCCGTAAGCTTTTCTGGTGTAATGTGATGCACGGTATGTGAAAAGCCAAGAATCTGAGATTAAAAAAAAACCCAACAATATCACAATGGTATGCCTGCACCATGTCGAGTCATAAATTACAGTTTTGCGGTATGTGGTTTTGTTACCTCATACTAGGCATCGTGATAATTATGAGAACCACACCTTTCATCTTGCTGACCTATAATGCTACATTAATGTAACATTACACTCGCAATTTAAGCTCCAGTGATTTTTTTCAGGTATTCAGGCAGGCCTATTAAAACTTTAATAAACTGAAATGCATGCTAGCTTCATCGTTTTGTAGCAGCACTGTTTCTTCGTACTTCTAGTGAAACACTTAGTCCCTAGGTACTTAAAACTTCTGTATTTTTTTCCCTAGTTTTAAAACTTGGTCTGCTTCAAAGAACTAGCTCGTTTTTTTGATCGTTTAAGCGCTGCATTTTATTCGCAAAAAGAGAAAGTCGGGAAGATGCAGATGGGAAGCAGGCAGCGCAGCAGCGAAGGCAGCACACCTGCCGAGGCGGGAAGGTGCGGGGCGGCGGCAGTACCGTGCCCGGCTGGGGACGAGATGCTTTGCCGGCAGACGCTGCGCTCCAGCACGCCTGAGGCCCGGCCGGGCGCGGGCAGGCCGGTCCCGCCGGAGGGGGAGAGGGAAAGTTGGCGCCGGCGGCCAACCGGGAGC
>VZTZ01048625.1:1008910-1078893 GCA_013400955.1 Drymodes brunneopygia | reverse complement strand
GCCGCCGGCGGCGGGAGGAGCAGGGCACCCGCGCCGCCCTCCGCCGCCGGGGGACACCCGCGCCGCCTCGTCCGGCCCCGCGTGGGGCTGGGGGGAGCGGCGAGAACTTCCCCCCTCAGCCTTTCGAAGGCACCGCCGGGGCTGGGGTCTGCTCCTGGGGCCGGTGGGGCGAGGGGAGATGCTCCGGGGTAGTTGCTGGGTCGGGAAGGTGGTGCCCGCCCCAGGGGGCTCACTCAGCCGGCGGGAGTTGGCTCCCAACGCGGCCGTCACCTCCACCCTGCCGGGGCGGGGAGCAACCAGCCCTCGCCGAGGTCGCCAGACTGGGAGGCGGTCGCTCGTTCCCAAAGAGGGACCGAGGCCACCAGACCCAACCTTCACCTGCTCGGCGCCGAGTCGCAGGCCCCGGGCACCTGCTCGGGGTACCGGGGTCTCCCTGCCGCTGGCTGGGCTGCGGCCCCGCTTCCCCCTGAGCTGCTGGTCACAGATCCCCATGCCAGATCCTTGCCGTCTTTGCCTCCCGCTAAGCCGGGTCAGGGGTGTGAGGCTGCGGCCCTGGGGAGAAAAGTTAAGCAGGAGTCGCGCAGACATCGCTCCCAAATCCTATTTTGACTTTGTCTCCAGAAAGCTATTCAGCAGAGAGGCTGACTGATTAATTGATTTTAATGAAGGTCTCCCTAGGCTCAAATTCGCAGACAGCTTTATTTAAAATTAAAAGAAAAAAACCAGATCGCTTGTCAGGAAGGCTCTCCTCCCCACCCCCCTACCCCCCCTCTATTTTATATTAATTGTTTTTTCTATAATTATTCGATTCAACAGTATTGTTAATAATTTTGAGCAAAAATGGGGCTAAAAAAAGCCTCAGAATCTGCATGAGACTCTGAATTGTATGGACATAAGTGGTTCTGCTGATCCTGCTGACAGATTACAGTCCCAAGCTGTTTTCTCTATAAAATCAAGTGTGTGCACAAGAATAAGCCTAGCCTTTGCATATCTTTTTATCTGTATTGCAGGTGAAGATGTTCCTAGCACTGGTGTGGGAGCCAAAGAATAGCAAATCCTAAAAATGCAGTAGAATGGTTAGTGAATGAAAAAATCAGTGTTTGCCCATATCCTTAAAGGATGAAAACTCTTGGAGCTAGTTGCTGGTGTCCTGTGTATCAAAGGACCCATCACTTGTGTTGAGAAAACAAGCTTTATCTTGCAGTTTATATTAGTCATTTTCTTACGTCTTCACTTTAATATTTTTTCTGATGTTTTGCCCTCATCCACTTGTACTTTTCTTGATGTGTAAACCCACTCCTTTTAGTTTATATCAAAGCAAACAAAGCGAAGAAAGAACCTTTCCCGAAAAATACCATGTGGAAGGAAGCCTTCTCTTACTTCTACACTCCAACCAAGTTGGAGTTTGTGAATAGAGTTTGCATAGCCATGAGATACTGAAACATAGAACTATAACAATATTGTAGATTTTACACTTAAAAAAAGAACAGTAATATGGACACATGATAGTCCACAGTATGTTTTCAAGGTTCACTGCATTCAATGTATAGTTAAGAAGGTTGGACAACTGTTGCTTTTAGGCATTTCATGGAATGAATAATTCTTTTGAATAATATGGGGGCACATCTGTCATTTGGTCCACCTGTTTCAAGCATAGCTACTTCACATTTTACTATTCTTCTAATTTCCCCACTGTCTTTCTAGTGTTATCAAAGGAATTTGCTCACTGTGAAGGAGGAGACAATAAGACAATAATTCTGGAAACTCATGCCACACAAGCTACTGTTGTGAATAATACCACAAAATCAGGTTTATGTAGGTGCCCTTGTGACCAAGACATAAACCAATAAATAGTGAGTGTGGAAGAGGAGTGAAAAGGGAAGATAATCATCTTCCCCAATAAACTGCAGTTTTAGAGATTAATTTGTAGAGTTAAACACATAGGCCTTTTAAAACATATGAGTAAAAATTGACTTGGTGTCATTCACCCGCATAATTCAAATAGAAAATTTCTAAGGCAGTAAATCAAGATTGGACAGAATGAGTATTAAATATAAGAATTTCATGTGACTGATCTACCAAGGTCAATAGATATGTGATTTAGTCTGTTATGAAACAAAACTGTGATGGACATTGGATTGTTATCTGTAACTTCTAATAGCTATTAACAAAGAGTAATGGTTACCTGCAAAGAAATAACTTGTAGCTGACAAGTAATAAACATTATGGTTAACCACCTGCTAGTAACATACAATGTAATGATTGCTTTCTGCTGTGTGAACTTGTCCAGTTAGCTGCAGGTCTCTTTTCATTAATTGTTTTCTAAGCTCTCAGGATTTTTGTGACCCTTTGAGGTAGAGAGAGAACTTAACTCTTGCAGCGATCAAGAAGAGCTGGAAAACCAGGAGTTACTGGTGTCCCATGGGAATTCCATTCAGTATCTTTTTGATGAAATCAGTCCTATTCCATAGGGCCTCTTTTTGTGTATATTCAACTTTGATGGCTTCAGTAGAAGTTAGGATTGTTAAACCACTTCATGTGTTGTTTCCTGTGATTTAAACACTTGGAACACTCTCCCTGTTTTTCCATTGAGGCAGAAGGGCTTTCTTCCAAATATATTTAAGGAAATTTTGCCCCGGTTTTGATGTCCAGGCTCATGACAGGCAGGCATGAAGAGACCCAGTGAAGAATGCCCCGCAGAATTAATTCTTCCCATCTCTGATTCACTCTTGTTGTCATGTCACCATCTGTGTATTACAGACAAAATACCTGATGTCCTGATAATAAGTGGTGCTTGTAGAAAGAACACCCGCTCTTCCTCATGTACTTGTTGTTCTTTTCTCTCGTACCTGGGAGGTAGAGTAATTTTACCAAACTTCTTACCAGTAGTTTATCTGATCCAATATGTTTTGAAGTCTTTTATTGTAATTGAGCACAATATGACGAGTGTTGTTCATCACGGGTTAGTGTTGGGATGGGCACTGTCTCACATCTTTGCTGACAATGTGGGCAGTGGGATTGAGGGCACCTTCAGCACGTTTGCCAATGACATGCTGGAGGGAAAGTTCACCAGCCAGAGGGACCTTGACAGGCTTGAGAGGTGGGCCTGCATTCCTCAGGGAGTTCAACAAGGCCAAGTGCAAAGTTCTGCATATGGATCAGGGAAATGCCAGGGACAGATCCAGTCTGGGCAGAGATTGGGCTGCAAACAGCTCTGCAGAGAAGGACTTGAAAGTTTTGGTGGATGAGAAGTATGACATGACCTGGCAATGTGCACTTCAGCCCAGAAAGCCAAACGTGTCCTGGGTTGCATCCTGCGTGGCCAGCAGGTCAGGGGAGGTGATTCTCCCCCTCTACTCTGCTCTCCTGAGACCTCACCCAGAGGGCTGCATCCAGCTCTGAAATCCCCAACATAAGAAGGATGTGGACCTGTTGGAACAAGTGCAGAAGAAGGCTACAAAGATGGTCAGAGGGCTTGAGCACCTCTTCTATGAAGACAAGCTCAGAAGTTGGGGCAGTTCAGCCGGTGAAGAGAAGGCTTTGGGAACACCTTCCTGTGCCTAAAAGGGACCTATAAGAAGGTTGGTTAATTTTGACAAGGGCATGTAGTAATAGGACGAGGGTGATGGCTTTAAACTGAAGAGGGTTGGTTTAGATTAGGTAATAGGAAGGAATTCTTTACTGTGAGTGTGGTGAGACCCTGGCACAGGTTGCCCAGAGAAGTCGTTGGGGTGCCCCATCCCTGGAATTGTTCAAGACCAGGTTGGATGGGTCTTTGAGCAACCAGGTCTAGTGGAAGGTGTCCCTGACCATTTCAGGGGGAGGTCTTAAGGACCCTTCCAAACCAAACCATTCTATGATTCTATGAGCATTTTCTTATTCAGGCTTTACTAGGATAGAGAACTCATGTATCCATATGACAAACTGCCAAGTGCTCAGAAGTTGCCCTGTCATTTTGTTCTGTGGGAGAAAGAGATGGAAATTAGGCCCAAGTGATTTGTCAAGCCAGAGCTAAATGCTGAGTAGATCCATTTGAGAACTGTTAATAACTACTGTAAAGGATACTTCGTATAAACGGAGCTGGGAAAAAGCTCAAACAGCTGGTAGGACCCTGTTTTATTAGTTTTTGAAGAAGTTATTTTGAAGACCCCCTAAGACTCTTAGTTTAACAATAATTCCATCTTGGGCAGACTCTTAGGCACAACTGGGAGCAGGATTGTGTGTGAGAATGGTGTGCTGCTACTCAGACCTCCTGTACAAGTTTGAGGGCTGAGTAACTGAGTAGATTTCTAGATCATCTGATTACCTGCTTTTAAATGCGTATGGTTAGGACTGCATCTTTTCTTCACTAACTTAATATTTTTGTGCCTCACTTTAAGTCCATTTTATAAAGTAAGGAATATATTTAGACTAGTTTTAGTCACTTCTACCTTAAACTGATATTTTATGGTCTTGGACCCCTTATCTCCTTTAATAGTCTGTCTCTTAGACCCTTTTCGATGCCTTTTGGCTGCTGCTCCTTCTAATAATCAATTTGAACTTACAGTAACTTATAACTAATAATAACTTAGCAGTTAGGTTGTGGTAATCAACTGCTGTAACTGCTGGGCCTTATGTGTGGATAGGTTACTACCAGCCACTCATACTGTTCTGGATTCCCAAAAGACAATTATTCTGTCTGAATGTTTTCTGAAGGCTAGAGGTCTGAATCTGAAAAACTTGGCAGTTGCTACACTTTGAGGGTGATAAGATTTTTATTGAAGACACTATCCCCTGGTCAAATAGTAAGAAAAAGCCAATACTTTATTTAGAGTTTCACTTAAAGCATAGTTTAAGTACTTGTTTTCTGCTGTATTTATAATAGCTGACAATACAAATCTGTGAAACATTCAAAAATTACTCTTTTAAAACTACATATTCTGACTCTTATACTACCAAAGTCTTACTTGAAAATATCTACTTAAAGAAAAAATAAGTCAAGGGTAATAGGATATTACAAAGAAATTATTGGCTTCACCTTCCCTTAAAAAATTACTGATTCATTCTTCAATTACATTTTGAATAATTGTCTTTCTCCTCACCTCTGCATACTGGCCGTTATAAAAAATGTCGCATAATTTACGAAGATTTCGTAACAGAGACATATCACTACTGCAAAATAATTACACAAGTAAACCATATTTATGCAGTTTGTGTCACGAGAATCCTATTTTTAATTTATACTGCTGAATTAGTTTTCTCTTGGCAGTGTACCGTATAGCTTCAGGGTGCAATGGAAAAACAAAATGTTAAGCTGGGAAAACACTGTATTCCCCACTAGTTCCAGATGCCCCATAACAATAGATAGAAATCCTGCTTGGCTGAACTTTCTGAGAGACTTCACATTGTCAGAGGAAAAAGCTTCAGATAAACAGGAGGTCAAACTGCCTCTGTATTTCCAGTTACCTGTAGCCTATAAAAAAGAAAATTTTCTTGTTTTGACTACTTCAGAAAATTTGACGTTAACATGATGTTATAGCATAAATTACTATTACAGTGTTAGTCTGCCCTGGAATTATAAAAGGCAAGCTATTTCAATGGTCTCTTGTAAGAGCCCGCAATTACATAGGTATTGAATAACCTACTCTATTCTTACTATGGATTATAATGGAATAGTTTGCCAAAATCTTTTATGTTGTTTCACTCAGACAATTGGGGATAATTAGCATGTCCATTTTTAAATATCTGGCTAGAAAAGTAATGCTATTTTGTAAGTTTATCTTAATGAGAAGTAAACTTATTCTTTAATGAAGATTAGTGATATAGAGTGAAGCTTTCATCTTAATAGCTTTTAGAGGATCTCAAAACTGCAGAAGTCTATAATTTTTCAATTTTTGTCTTTTCCACTTTTACTTCCTAAATTGGGTCCTCAAGTTGTAACCAGATTTCATGGCATCTGCTGACATAGTAATTTGTGAAGTCAGTTAAAAAAGACATTCTTTCCAAAATATATTGAGATTATATTACCATTTTCACAAAAAAAATCTTAAATTAGAATGAACGTTTCTTACTGTTCTTTCTTTGGATTAGAAGTGTCATCACAAATGACAGAGCATCAAACTCTCTTATCCTCTGACCCCAAAGATAATTTATGATGCTATAGTTACAGGGTGTTATAAAGGAATTATAAGGCTCTAATTTACATCAGTGATCTGGAGTCCAAAGACATGGGACACAAATCACATGGTGGTTTTGTGCTATGTCATGTTTTCCTTTCTGTTCACCTATTCCTCTGCCCCAAATCGAAGTTTACTTAAGAAAATTAAAGTCCTTCATTTCTGGATTTCCCAGTCACAGGGACCTGTGTATTTTACAGCC
Source organism: Drymodes brunneopygia (assembly GCA_013400955.1). Classification (NCBI taxonomy): domain Eukaryota; kingdom Metazoa; phylum Chordata; class Aves; order Passeriformes; family Petroicidae; genus Drymodes; species Drymodes brunneopygia. The sequence continues at coordinate 1,072,536 of VZTZ01048625.1, read as the reverse complement.
TGCAAATTCAGAACAGACTCTCTTCTGTTTAGCCTGAATATTCCCCATTTAAAAATTCACCACTCAGCCAGGAATACTGGTGACAGGGAGAATTCTTCACTGAGGCATAGATGCCAGCAAAAATCCACTTGCTAAATCACTTGCTGTAGGGTTGGGGAATCCCTGGTGTTCTAACAGTCAATTACTCAGGGAATTCTCCCTCTTCTTAAAAGTCATGCCTCTTCTTCTGCAAGAATATTGCAAATCAGCTGCTATCATCACCAAGAGTGATTTGTCAAATAGACAGATATTTCTTGGGACAGCTTAAATCAGAGACACAGATAGCACGCCTGTTATCATCACATGGATTGGGAGGTGTGAATATGGACACTTCAATTCTGAACAAAAGAACAAAAACCATCAACTAGTGAAAGTTTAGGTTGTTCTCTGGTAACAGATGAGGACGTTTTTTAAAGATTCTCTGCCCTCCCCTGAGAAGATTGCTACCCATGGTTTATGTGGAATCACCTGTTCAAATCCACAAATACATCGTATCATGGGAAGCAGATATGGAACAGGAAAAAAGGAAACAAAATCTTTGGAAAATTAAAATGAAATATTGAAGTTTTGCCATGCCAAAAATTGAGAATGAGGAAGTCAGGTGAACAGTACAGTGCTAGAAAAAATAAAAAAGAATGGGGAGAAAATATGTGAATGGTTAGAGAAACGTGGGAAAGATGATCAGGAATGGGGATCTATCACTTTCACAGACAGTATTCGCTGTCTGTCGTCCTTGGCAAGGGATAAAATTCTGTATCATATAATATATGAATGCCCACTGAAGAAAAGTGCCAAGCAGACCCAAAGGCTCCATTGTTTCCTTCAGAGGAATGCACAGTTGGGAAGGCTTCAAGGACTCTTCTGATACTTTTCAATGTATATTGCATCATAAATCTTATGTGTAAAAAAAAAAAACAATGAAAAGTTGGCATGTTCCTACAACTTTTATCCTTTCTCTCATCTTGATAACAATGTATAAGAGTTGGAAGCTGTGAGATACATAATTACTTGATACCCACACATTTTGTGTACATTCTGACTTGTGCACTGACTTCAGTGTGATCTTAGGTATTCAGCACTTCGCAGAATTTTGTCTGTAAACAGCTGCAGAAGCTTGTGCTTTACATAAACAAAAAACTACTCATCATAGTTGCAGAAAGTCACGGGTCTCTTTCTAAACAAACAAACAAAAATGCCTCCTCATAATGCAGTATTTGGAAACAAACTTGGACATAACTCACTCTTCAGAACATCTTCTGATTTAGAGATTTCATATGAAACAAAAACCCTCCCAAAAGTATCAAAGGACACAGTGGAACAAAAATGTTTATCCCTGATTTTCTCCTCAATATGGACCAAACAGAACAGATATTATTTGCAAGAGCTCACTCACTAACTTTTTTGTGTTCTTGTTTGGAGTTCAGATTACTTGTACTTAATTCATTGCTTGTACCAATTTCATTTTCTAATATATAATTTGAGCACTCAAACCCAATATTCTACCAGAAAGAAGAAATTTGGAGAGTTTAATAAACAGAAAACTTGATTAGCTCTTTTCTGGAAGAGAATCACCAATGCATACATGTGATTTTTTTTTTATTCCACAACTATTTTTGCTACTTTGTTTTATATAGTTTTGGGGTATATAAATGTGTGACTGCAGAAGAGTAGAATTAGAGGCTTCTTTTGTGTTTAACAGATGTGACTCCTTGTGATGATAGTAAAAATGTGTTCAAGCACTTGCAAGCAAAGTTCACACTTTGTCTTCAACTCATTTATGTAGAACATTTCTAGTTTAACTGTCTTGAGAAGCTGCATTTTCACATTGTGTTGTCTTGGAAGTATACATAAAAATCACCTCTTAAATTGTAAACCTCAAATGATTCTTTGATATACAAAAATAGAAAAAATAGTATTTAATTTAAATCTCTTAGTATGTAACAATATTTTCTATCACCTCATTGGATTAATAATCAGATGATCCTGGTTGGCCTTTTGTTTTGATAATTGCTTTGAGCATAGTCACAATATTTTTTATATGCATACAAGAATAACTAAATCTTTAAACTTGGTGTATTATGTAGATTAGAAAGACTCTTTCAACTGAAGTAAACAATTACAGAGCCATAAAAGTTGTTGGAGCTTTCATTTGGGGTAGGGTTTCAGAAAAAAGACTAGATCAGACTATGCAACGTGTAACTCTGGCTGTACCCGAACCTCCACACCCCAGTTTTCCACTGGTGATATAGGCCCTGATCATAGAAAGCAGATGGATTCCTTTCCCCCATCTCTTAACTAACCCCAGCTGAAGTCAGAGGAGTTCCATACCTATGTGGTTTACATGAAGTTCACAGCTGGTTTTCAGTGCCGATGTTTTCTGTGTACAGTTCTTTTGTTGGATCTGCAGTGTCAGACTTGACAAGATTGGCAGTGGGGAATTTATGATTCACTTTGTTTTGGTTTTGTTCTGATTTTCTTTTGTTTCTGCTGTCTGGGAAAGCAAGAGCCAAATTCTTTTTCCTCCTTTCTCCAGGATATTGGTTTGTTTGATAAACATGTTCAAAGGACTATTACTATGCAGGCAATATCCTCAATGCTGCAGTGAGTGTCTTGTGCACTTTTGATCTTGCACAACAATGATAATGATGATGATGGCTCAACTTCACTCTTGACAACATGATTTCCTTGGTGAAATGATGGGGATGAGCCTTTAGAAGGGTCTACATGCCATATTCTCCCCCCTCCCAGAAATGCATCTGTGAGGAAAAAAAGTGAGAGGAAGAGAAAATCCCTGGAGAACCACAGGATGCTAGTGTAGGTGGTCATATTTCTCTAGCTGCTGGAAATGATTTGCCTTTATTGGCCAGGACAAGTCTAGCCCAGAAAGAAGCTCAGTTTATTGGTCTACGAGAAATTCAGAGAGTTTGGTAAAGTGGAAGAAATTGTCTTTTATTTTATTCACCACTGTTGAAGTTCCAGAGGGAAGCATTTGACACAGTACTGAGTTTTAAGGACCTTAGTGAATCTAAAGACTAATTATCCCTGAAAACAACTGTTAGTATTGATTTAAGCGTGTTACCAGGTCCCTTCTTCATTTTACAAAGTAGACTTTTGAAGGTTGTTTTCAGGTGAGAGGTCTATTTCATAGAAAACTCCAGGCTAAATCTATTTCTGGAGCCATCAGGCCAGACTGATGCTTCTCATGCTTAACTTTCTGGTCTCACTGCAGCACCTGCATAATCATAATCAGCAGATTTAAGGTATTTAAGGTATTTAAGTCTAAACCACCATTGCTCAAGCAAATTGTTTGAATATCCTTCACTGCAGGGAAGCTGCCTCTACTTCATGAGTGATGCTGCTCAATTCTGTCAGAACTGTTCATTTGCAGGAGAGGAGCAGAGGTGCAAACAGGGTCACATTCTCAGTGCCAGCATTTCTCACTGGAATAATAGAAGTTTTGGGGGCACTCCTAATTCCCTTTAATGTTTGAGACTCATCTCCTTTTTACTTCTGGCAGTGTTTGGGAAGTGTTGGGTCCCACAGTAGCAGTAGCTGTCAATACTTTATTAAGGACCATAAACTGTCAACTTAGCTTGAAGCACATGATTTCCTTACTGTCTAGTGATAAGCAATTGTTAATTATTACCCAATATTCTTCTTATTACGAGTTGTTACCTGGTGGATTTTTTATTTCCATTTTGAGGCTGTATGGGGACAGTTAACAAACATGCTGTCTTTTGGTCACAATGCTCCCTGACCCACATTATTTTCTTTGTTGATAGAACAAAAACACTCTAGCAGCTCCTCCTGGAAGTGGATTAAGATCTGTGCTGGTGATATTAAGCCTCTCACTGCCTTGGATCGCAAAATGATGTTGTCTTATTTGCTGCTAAAATAGGATGAGGTACCCTTTGGAGGGTAGTATTCTTACCTGGCTGAGCATTTCCAGTGGTCAGATTGTCACTTTACTGAGATTTATCTAGTCAGTACCTGCTGGTTTCCCTTTGTTAAATATGTGTAAGTGATCATTTGAGTGTACACATTCAGTGTCATTTTTATCCCTTTTCCACACTCAGAGACTGAGCTGGCTTTATTAGTAGCAGGAGAAAGTGATTGTGATGGATAATGGCCAGCAGTTGGATAAGGCAAGAGCAAGGTGATACAACAACTGGAAGATACAATGATGGTTGCTGTCTAACTGATTTCAGAAGGTTTTGCTTTCTTGTTGCCAGGGATAGAAGTTGCCTGTTCAAGGATGGCAAGGCTGTGTTTTTTAGGGGAATGATCAGTCTCATGCAACTATGAGACATGAGCACATGGGACAGAGAACACGGTGCAAAGGGCAGCAGACAAGTAATACCAAGTAGATTGTGAAGGTGCCATAAATCAGAGGAGCAGTGCAGTTCTATAATCTGTTATACACTCTGGCCATTTTATGTAGACTACTCAGTTGGAAAACTTAATGTCTAACAATTTGGAGCCACTGCAGAAAAAATTGGTATTTTCGCTTATTATTTTGCATTTCTTTCCCAGCTATGTTGTAAGTCTACCTTATGGTCAGCACTGTCTGCCTTCTGATTTCTGAAGTAACTTTTAGCTCTTAGTTGTGATCTGGAAAACTATCAATGACCAGAGTTCTACTTAGCTGAGATATTTACTCTGGCTCCATGATATACTAATGCTCCTGAGGCCAGGTGAGGTGTCTGGCTTGAAACACATCATTTTTTAGTGTTTGTCAATCCCTTAAAGTATTTTAAGGGACAAAGATCTTGTTTTTCCTTTGGACTCACCAGAAGTAGCACAAGGATTCACTGGCATATCTAAATTTAAAGCAAGCTGGGAGTGAATGGTCTAAGGAATGAGTCTTCTAGAGGGCCCTGGGCTATTGGATCTTCTTTCCCTGGCTTGTAGTAGGTATTATATTTCAGGACTACCTTTTTTCCCCTTGCTTGTAGAAACTGAGTGTTGCTTGAGCAGGGATTTGAGGTTTGGGATTCTGGAAATTATCAATCAAGTCAGGTTTTTTACGTTTCTTTTATACACACACATACACATCTGTAAATGTATACATATGTATAAAAAATACGCACATATACACACACACTCACATGCATGTTTACATTATTTGTGATAGGGTTTTGATAGTTGTGCTTATTTTTTTCATGGAGTGCCTGGGTTTTTGGACAACATGGACAAGAATCAACATAACAGGGAGAGGGGATCATAGTTTGCAATTCCGCACTGCAAAACAATGCCTTGTTCCATCTCACAGTCCTAACTGGAGAGTCAAGAAATAATCCTATTACGCGGCTTCAATAATGTTAGAGGCTAGGAGAATTTAAAAAAAAATGAGATGCAGTGTTCCTATACAGCAAGAAGTTGAAGGGTAAAATACTTAATTATTTACAAATCTGTACAAAATATTACAAATGTATTTTGTTGGTTTAGGTTTATGTGTTGCCTAATACAGAGGAAGCACACCTTAGCAATTGTTTCTCTGGGAACCATTTTTTTCTTTCTTTTGTAATAAAAATGCCCTATGCATGATTTCAAACCCTTAAACAAGAAGGAAAAATAACTAAATCACTGCAAACAGTAATTTAGTTCACCTACAGCTGAAGCTGTTAGTTTTCAGTGCCATCTCAAACAAAAGAAAAGCAATCAGGTTGCATGGTCATGAACCAATTTGTTACAGCTGCACAACTTTAGTAGTGGGAATGGGTGTTTCCTTCCAAATATGATGCTTCCTTCTCTGAAAACAAAACTGGGGGACAAGGGGGAATTTACTAAGCCTGATTTACTCAGAAATGCAACTGAGTTTCTTAAGATTAACTTTTGTGGCTTTAGCACAAGTTTTTTTGTTGACACTGCTGTTTCCATTAAACTGCTTAAAGTGTATATAGTTAAAGATTTAAGATTATCTAAAAGTTTCCAACCAGGAATTTGTACTGACCTAAATACCCATTATGGTTTTTTTTTTCTAAACCCATTTAACTCAAGCCAATGCAACTCCTTTGTACAAACAATCTTTGTATAGTCACTGAACAAGAACAGGCATTAATAAGTACCCAGGCAAGGTGCAATATCCTTTAGAAATCTTTTCTTTCTAAAATGAATGGAGGCTAGATTACTAGTGTGATCAGAAAGACAAAAAGGCATTAGAGAAGTAAAATAAAGAACACTTTCAGAAGCCAGGATTCTGCCTATAGAAAATACCTATAGTACTATCTCAATCAGATCTGCAAGTATCTGTAATGTTATTCTGGCCCTATTTAAATCACTGGGAAGGATGCACGAATGATAATCAAAGCAACAAAGAGGTCTCTTCAAATAAAATTTTGAAGTTGTGTTAGGGAAGGTTTAGATTGGATATTAGAAAAAAGATCTTCATCCAGAGCGTGTTTGGGCACTGAAACAGTCCCAGGAAGTGGTCACAGCACCAAGCCTGACCGACTTCCAGAAGCATTTGGAAGATATTCTCAGGCACATGGTGAGACTCTTCGGTCTGATCCTGGGCTGGGCCAGGAGCTGGACTCAGTGATCCTTGTGGGTCAGTTCCAACTCAGGATATTCTGTGAGTCCATGAAAATCTCCTGAAACTTCTTGACTTCTTCAAAAAGGCAGTGTTAAAAGGGTCTTGATTCATTGCTAAGCTGAATGATAATGAATAAAAATAATTTTAAAAAAGAAGAAAAAAGCATGGGAGAAAAATAATGATTTTCCCCAAAATGCAACACCTAGCCCCACCAACAACCATTTTTGGGTTTATTCCACTATGTGAAGTTTTACAAAAGTTTAGCCTGCTGAACTATATCCACCCCAAACTGCTCTATGCTTGCAAACTTCTACCTACACTTTTATTTGGTATAGAAGTGGTTTGGTTTCCATTTGGTTAAAGCAGTTGAAGTAACACAAACTGAAATAAGCTCAGCCTGGACCAGATTAAGCTGGATCTCACCACTTTTTGGACAAGGTAATTTGTATCACTTAAGAAAAGGGTTCCCCCTCACAGTTGGAATAATAATTATTGGAAGAATAGTAACCACAAGACTGAAAGCAAGCTCTTTGGACAGACCTTCTCTGCAGAGGCAAGAAGCCGTCCTGTCTTAGAAGGAAATAAACTTCAGAAAGGGCCTTCTTTCCACAAGGGAATGCTCTGCCTTGTCACTGCCAGCCCACATTACTGAACATGGGTGGTTTTTTGGTTTTGTTTGTTATGTGTGGTGACTGTATGAACATTCACCCTGTGTATTCTGGAATAATGGTGTGGTTAATGCTTATTTCCCAAACACTTAATGGCTTTTTAAATAATTTGAGCCTTTTCAGAGTTTGGCACTTAGTTTCTGCCTTCAACACACAAAAGAAACTACAGTGTGCATGATTTTTCACCCAGATTTACATGTGCTTGCAGTTTAAGAGCTACAAAGATCTCCTTCTTCCCCCCCTCCCCGGATACAATCAATTATTTAAATTTATATTAAATTTAAATTTGACATGAAAATAATGGTATAGAAGTAATTAGGCCCTAAAAATGAAAGTTTAATCAAGGCAATACCATTTGGAATGCAAAGCATTTTTGCCTTTCCTCTCTCTTCTTGTATATATATGTATGTGTAGTACATGTATGGTATAGAAAAATGTGTGACAGCCTTTACTTGTTACTTGTGAATTTTTGATTCTCCAGTATAAGGCTGCTGATTAGATATTAGGAAAATAATTTTCACCATGAGGGTGGTCAAACTTTGGGATGGGTGCCCAGAGAGGGTGGGCAATCTCCATCCTTCTGAGAAAGCCTGAATTTGGCTGGACAAAGCTCCAAGAAACCTGCCCTTGGTTGGGTATTGGGCTAAGCAGAGACCCCTTCTGACCTAAACTATTCTGTGATTTTGTGGTTTTAATGATGCATAACACACTACTCTATGCATATTCTAAGCCATAGTAATTAGGCAGTTCTGGCCACCTTCTCTCTTCTTGAAAAGTTTTTCAAAATCTCCAAAACTGAAAAAAAGATTGTGTCTCTTCACTATACAGCAAAGCAGACCCAGGAAAAATTATGAGCAATAGCTGACAACACACAGCATGGGATCATTATATTTAGAAGTATGGTTAGTATTTTTGAAACTCCTGTTATGAGTCATATCTATTAAAGTAACTTTTGTCAGTCTGTTACTGAGACAGGTGATCGCATCATTTAAGTTACCTGGCGAAGGGTTTTTTCATGAAGTATTATTTTCCTTCAGAAAAACTTTTTCTTTTCCTTCCAATGAAAAAGCTGGCCTATGGAATTTTAAGATGTCTGTTGAAATAGTATGTTTAGTGTACTTTGCATTCCTTAAGTGTTGTTCATCCTTGTAGTCCCTGAAAACCATGGGAGTTTGGGTTGCACTGTGGCCTAAGAATATCAGTTTGAACATTTTGTAAGCATAGATTCTTGCCTTTTATATTTTTGTTGCAAGTACCGAGTCCTGGCAGGTTTCCTAAAGAAGATAAGACTATTTCTTGTAGCATACTGAATGATCTTTTGTAATATGGAAACTGGACTAAAAGTGTATTGAGTAAAGCCTTATTGACCTTCAGGATTTGCCAAATGGCTATGCTGGATTTCATAGACCAGTACCTTTAACCTCCTCCTTTCTTCACCTAAGAATGACAATATGATTGAAGCAAAAACTGTAATTTACTATAAATAAGTTATATGACGTTTTTAGAGAATTCAAAGCCCATGGGAGCTTTCAGCCACTATGCTAAAATACATTTAAAATTCTTAGGGTCTTAAATATTTTACTTTACTTTGGTTTTTGTTGGGGCTTAAATGTGGCTTCTTTTTGTGTCCGTGATTTTGCATATAACTGATGATGCATAAATTTTTCTGTGAACCATTTTTTTATTTTGTGGATTTGCTTATAGAAAACTTTACCTTCACTTTAAAAAGAATGAAGCTTTACTGTTGAAGAATATGGTCCATTTTTGCTGTGAGATGGGTGAAAAGAATAATCAGAAAAATGTATTGATGTAATCTCTGCATGCAAGATAACTTAAGCATATTCAGTGTAGGAGGGACAACAGCAGGTAATAGAGGAACAGCCATTATTCCACAGGTTTATCAAGGACAGCAGGGGGTACTGCAAACTCAGGTTTGTCTGAGTGGCTCAGAGCAAAAAAACCCTTCACTGTTACAGAGGACTGTTTTTCTGTGGGTTTAAGTCCATCTTGACAAGTGTTAGTGAAGATACCAATTGCTGAAAAATATTGTCCTCTATTTATTTACAGGACAGCTGTTGCACTAAAGTCCTGGCTCTACTGGCTGCCTTGATGGCATGCCTGAAACTCCTATGGGAATGGTTAAATCTCTGCAGAACTTTGGCCTCTCTGATGCATATGTCAGAGAGTTCAAAACTTTATGTGTTAAGTCTCTTTTTTTGGCTCCTTCAACTCTCATATCGCCTGGATGGAACAGAAAGCACCAAATGAACAAAGTAGCCTTGTTGTTCTGGCTTGACTCAGATTAGTAAATTATATCTCACTTGCAGTACTTAACAAATAACACCCACACAAAAATGCTAACTTTATTCTCTCTGCATTGCTGTCTTGAAATATGAGTTTATTAAATCAAGCTTTGCTTTCTATTTATGTTTACAAAATACACCTCATGGATACATAATCAAGAACTTGTAAAGTACATCTGTTTCCTGTAAATGATTTGTACAGTCAGGTGTTCCATCTTATTCTGAAAGGGGTGGATTGCATATATGTGGCATGAAATTACTTATAAAATAATAAAATTATGAGCTGAACTAGATACTATCCAGTATTCACTCTATAGTACCTTTTTATACAGTATATGCCTCACTGTAACTTCAAAAAGGAAGGCTACATAAAAAAGAGAAATCTAAACAGAAAGTTTCCTTGGGAAAGATGCTAACTTAAGTGCAGTCAAACAGTATAATTACAGAATTAAATTTATTTTGGTTCTGACTCTAGCTCTGCTGGAGCCTCCTTTAGAATCATAGGATAGCGTGGCATCATCTTATTTTTCCTTTTGTTCATAGATCAAGAATATAAGCTGTTTGACAAGAGAGATCATCATGCACTTCAATTCCAATTTTCATTTTGATTCAAAGCTCAATGTAGATAGTAATTAATGAACTTTTAAAGGAACATGTTCTGTAGGATTTCTGAATTCCTGAAGATGTTCTTTCATAAGTTATATGATAGAAATAGACAATTTTTAACACTCTGGCTAAGGTTGTGACAAATTGTTCTAAGTTATACTTTCAACCTGAGATAAATAAGTGATCTGATATTCACACATTAATTTGCCGTGGCTTTATATATTAAATATAAAATTAGATTCCAACAGGCAAAATACTTAACTCACAGGGAAATGAGAATTAAAATTCATGGGTGATGAGGCAGAAGGTGGTGAGTTCCATGACCATTACCTGAGGGCTTTTGGTGTAAGTTGAGCTCAGGAGATGAGGGTGGATAAGTGATTGCACTACAAATTGCATAACAATGATTTTCTCTGCAGGGATCTTGCATGGATGCTTCCTCTGTACTAAGAAAACTGCCTGGAGATGGAAAGATCTTCTGTGTTCAGTGGGTCAAGGGATACAATCAACACTCAAGCAAGATTTCTTCACCTAATGAATGAGGGACAAGGAGTTTTGAAGTCAGAGACAATGCAGAATCACAGTGATTTATTCTTATCTCACCTCTGCTTAGGGAAAAAATCTCTAGTTGTATCAGGTATGAAAAAAGAAAACAGATGATAGGAATACAGGAAATTATACGGAACTAGTGGTATTTCTTCTCTTTTTTTTCTTTGAAGATACTCTAAGAATAGCTACCATGCAGACCTAAACTAATTCTATCTCTATCTGGAAGTATATTTTATATATATGTTATTTTATAATTCTATATAACTCTATTACCATCCCTAAAAGTGTTCAAGAAATAAGTCAGTGTGACACTTAGTGCTATGGTTTAGTTGATATGGTGGTGTTTGAGCAATAGTTGGACTCAGTGGTCTTGGATCCTTTCCAACCTTAATGATGCATAAGAATTTGGAGGAAGCAGCTGCCCTGGTTGTCTCAGAGGTGAAGCAGCTAAAGAGACATCATGGTTTCACGTCCAGCCATCTACAAACTTTGTAGGCAAATCCCTGACAACATACAAAGAAACATCACAATTTTAAGCTCTCAAAATGAAGCTGGCCTCATTCAGTGTATGTCAAAATGAAAATTCTGCAACAAGCATAAGTCAATCCTGAAGTACCACATTTTTTAACCAGTGATCTGCAAACTACTGATGGACTACAAAGCTTATTCCTGTACATACTGCAAAGAACCAAAATGGCCAAACCCAAACTTCATTATTTGTATATTGGTTATTTACTTAGATAAAGCAATCATGGAAGTGCTGCAAAAGGTAATCCTGGGATTTTTTCAAGAAGCTTAGGTGGATCTTTGACTAAAACATAGAAAAGCACCTTTATGATGATATTTCATGTAATATCTTTGTGACACAATTAGGGGGAGAAATAGAACTCCTGGAACCAGTCCAGTACATTAGAAAGAGTAGCTTACTGTTTGCCCAATGCAATAAAAGAATTACAGAAAAAATATTATGTGATAGCCTGCTTTCTGCTATACATAGAGGGTCAGAGTTAATTCTGACATTTTTAGTATTTATTACATAGGCAACTTAACTTAATTAACATTGTTTTGACTGCAGCAAAATTATGAACAACTGAGAGCAGGAATTTGAAACAGAGTATTAGAGTTGTGTATAAACTTGTTTGTCACAGCCCTGCAGGAAAGAAAAGAAAGAAAAGGAAAGAAAGAGAACAAAACAGGTACCTAATATAGCTGTTCAGTTGGTAAACTACATTTACCACCCAGCTGATACTCCATAACTTATAATGGATCTAAATCTTAATTAATTTCTCAAACTGGATCACAACTGTGGTGTGTACGACTGTGCTGGTTTTACATTGGCTAGGTACCAGGTACCCACTAAAGCCACTCTATCACTTCCCTCCTCAACTGGCTGGGGGCAAGAAAATAAAATGAAAGGCTCATGCATGAGTTGAGATACAGACAGGGAGAGATCACTCACCAATGGCTGTCATGGGCAAAACAGACCCCGACTTTGTGGAAATTATTTGAATTTATTACCACTCAGAATCAGGGTAGGCTAATAAAAGGAAAACAAGTCTTAAAATAACCTTCCTCTCACCTCTCCCTCCTTCAAATGTCCCAGAGGATTAGCTCAGTTGGTTAAAGCATAGTGCGAATAATGCCAAGCTTGCGGGTTCAATCCCTGTATGGACTGTGCACTTAATCCTTCTGGATCCCTTCCAACTCAGAATATTCAGTAGATGATATCTGTATATAACTTTACTCCTGATTTTCTACCTTCTCCTCCCCAGCAGTGCAGGAAGACTGGGAATGGTGGCTCCAGTCAGTTCATCACATGTTTTTTCTGCCTCTGCTTCCTTGTCCTAAGGGAGATGAATCCTCTCCCTGCTCCAGCATGAGGTTCCTCACGCAGGAGACAGCTCTTAATGAACTTCTCCAATGTGAGTCCTTCCCACAGCCTGTAGTTCTTCAGGAGCTGCCCCAGTGTAGGCCCCTGCAGGAACAGACTGCTCCACTGGGGGTTCCCCATGGTTACAAGCCTTGCCCAGAAAACCTGCTCCAGCATGGGCTCCTCTCTGTGTTTTCCCATGCATATATCTCAGATCTTATCTGAAATTATCTCTGAAATCAACCGTTTAGCAGGGCTAACCTGAAACTTTAAAATAAAAAAATTAAGGTAAAGTTATACTTTTGCAGATATCCACTAGCAGCTAAGCTAACAAGTAACTCACTTTACAGAGATCATGAAATAGTTTGGATGGGTAAGTGCTGTGATCATATTTACCTGGGCTAGATTGGAACAAGCAGCTGAGAGCCAAAGTATCTCAAGTGCCATCACCCACATAACATAAAGCCTTCATTTCATCCGCTGCTGTGTTTTTGCACGTGGCACAAGGAACACATTTTATAAACATCTTTTTCTAAAGGACTAAGCTGCATTACATGCTGAAATTCTATGTGTTAAAGCTGACTCTTGATTAAGTCAGTATATATCTAATGAACCTAAACTGTTGATTTAAAACTTTACAAGGCAGGGAAGAATCCACCCTACTTCTCCTGCAGTGTTTGTAATCTCATTTCTAGATCTGTATCTGTAACAGACAGCACACCTTTCTAATGAGGATACTTCCCATTTTTACACCTGTTACAAACCCTTCCAAATAATTTGTCTGCAGATTTTGATATTAACACAGTTGCTTCTATAAACTGCGCCACAACGAGAATATTTGTGTAGTTCAGAGCGCACGACCTTCACATTATCTCTGTAGCAATGTGAACTGATGTCAAGAAATGTGGGGTTTAATCTGACTAAACAAGATGTCTTTTGGAATCAGATCACTTCCCTCTTGAGTCGGTGGAAAACTCTTGTGAATTTAAGCAGAACTTGGACTGAAGCTTTAGCATAAGCATGTGTTTCTTTTTTATTATATGCCTTTTAGATTAAAAGAAGAGTAAGTATAAGAATAAAACACACAATTGAGTATAAAATGAAAGGAACCTTTGAAATCAGATGTTTTACAGTTTACTCAAGTGCATTTACAATAACATACATAGCAGATAGGCAATGGGACTGGGAGGTTTTGGTAATGTTTTAGTGTAAAGAGCATAGTCATGTTTAATGAAAAATGAAGAGTCTGCATTTGCTAGAAGGGGCAGCTGATGGTTTCAGGCTTGTCTAGTCAAGGAACCTGGAAATAGCTAAGCAGACATCTAAACTCCATCTCTCAGGCTACAGACTGAGCCTGTGCTTTACTCTCCACATCATAGTACCACCCAGTCTGGCAACATTTCTGGCATCCTTTTTAAGGAAGTGCCAGAACTGCCAGGTTGCCTTAGCAGGAAAGCTGCAGGCCCAGACTATGTCCCCAAGGAATGCGCTGGTGGCAACTGGCAGGATCCCAGCTGATATGCCCCAAAACTGAGTGTCCTCTAGAAAATTCAAAATGTGAAAAGGACTGACCCAGAGCTCAAGCACAATAAAGAAAGAGGTAAGATGCTAAAAATCTCTGGTACAGGAGTTGAGTAGCTCTTTAGGTAAGGTGAATACAGGCGAATATTACCCTACTGAAGTAAGGGAGTGCTTTAACATAGACTTCAAGAATATCATGGTGTTGTCCATAAGTGAAAAAAGTCTCTGAAAGCATGTGATCCCAGCCATGTATGTCCTATTCCTGCAAGTAGTCCCTTTCCTAACTAGTCTCCTTTCAAATCATTACATTCCTGTGATTTTCTCTGTGAATACAGACCTGGCCTATCATTTGAGCTCTGAATTCATTGCTGGTGAGTATTTAAAAGTCTCTGTCACAAGACCAAGGATTAATTGTCATTTTGCTTACCAGTCCTTCCAGAGAGGCTAAAGAGTGAGAGTAAAGGTGTACATGTAAAGGATAACTGAAGGCCCTCCAAATCTCAATAACCATTGATAAAACACTGTTCAGCTACTAAAAGTTGCACTGTCTTTAAGAGGAAAAAGTAGAATTCCCTTCATGTTCCTAACTTGTGATCTTCTGAATAAATACTTGTTTCCCCAGGTGAGGTTTCTCTTAAGAGATAAGACATCTTTCCTTTTTTTCCTTCTGTATTTAATAATTTCATCATCCATTATGTAGTCCATCTGCCCTCTTGTGGTTTCCTTTTTGATCTTTCCACTTTTACTTTGCATTTTTCAGAGACTTTTTGACTATTTTATATTTCCTGTTCTCTAAGTATAGGATGAGCTCACAAGTCAAGTTTCACCTCACAATGTATTTTTCTAGTCTAGGTAATTCTGAAATCCATTTTTAGTGTTAGATGAGGCTGGGAATAAGTTGCAGCCCTGGAAAGACTCCAGTGTCAGGAGGAGTACAGTCAGTTCTTTTAGGACTTTTTCCCAGTTTCTCTCACAGTCTGAGGGGAAAGTCTATTCTCCCAACTCTCTGTTCTAAATGGATTTAAAAAGCTTTTCTCAGCTGGCTTGTAACACCTTTTTTGGAAGTAGAGCCTTTAACTAAGAAGTAGACTGCAGCACCCTTAGCCTACTGAGCACTATGCCCTATGCATTAACATGATTGGTGTCAATAGGGCTATTTGTTAAACATTGCTTTTTAAGACTGGATTTATATTCACCTTGGCAATTCAGACTCTGTAGGGCAATAGCAGGAGGTCTCTGTGGTGTGTGGTTGTATCATGTGATGCGGGATGCTCACTGATGATAAGGGGGAAAAAACTCTTCTTCCTCATTTTCCTTTATTCTTCAAATGGAGTAATTGCTTAACCTCAAATCCTACCATCATCATGAAAGGATGTATTTGAGAAGAAAAGTTCCTCCCAGTGTATCACTATCTAGTGCTCAACACAGATCACTGAAGAGGAATCGAGGGCTTGATTCCTGATTGTTTGCAGTTTTGACCTTTTTAAAATGCTTTTCACATCTGTCCTCTGAAATGGGGCAACTGAGGTGTGTGTGGCAGGCGACTGGCAGGGGAGAGTCGGGGGATACTCTACAGCTCTTCAGAAGGGACAAGGTCTCTCACTGCTTCTCTTCTAAATACTGCATGGTGCAAGCTTTTTGAAAAAGCTTCTGGACTGCCTGAGGTGTGTACTAGAATTTGCTGAATGGTGTACTAAGACTTACCTTGTTTGACATTTGTTCTCTTCTTATTTTGGTTTCCAGGAATTTTTTTTTGCTATCTACTTCTGAACCCCCTGTTTGACAGAAAAACCACACACAATGGCATGAACCCGTCCCATTCTTTATGGCTCCTTTGGGACTTCCAAAATGACCCTGCACCTTGCTTAATCAGGCCTTAGAAGTGTATGTGTGGGGGAAGTTCAGTGCTGAAAACCCCAAGAGTTTGTCAAAGATTCCCAGGACAGAGTATAGAAAGCGAGAAAAACAAAAATGGACCACTACTACATTTTTATATTCCTTAGCTTGGAAAGAACAACTTAATATTATTACTAAAAGTACCCCATAGGCATTTCTAAGCCTGTATGAGCTCTGAAAATTGAGGAAGCTGGAAGCTGCTTCCAGGAAGCCTCAGGGTATATCTATATAGAGAGCTGCAGACAGACGGAGGGTACTCATCCCACACTAAGTTTACTGGCTGCAAGCCAGCTGTGAGCAAGGGCCAGGTACAGCTATTTTAGCACAGTCCTGAGCTTCAGCTAACATGCCATCTGCCTCTGGGACAACAGGCTCCTGTGTGAGGAGTGAATTGTTTCCTTTTAGAAATCCCTCCTTCTGAGTTGCTACTTTCACAGCCACTGAAAACTAAATTCTCACCATTTGTAACTATATCCCTAACCCAATGCCTTTTCCTTTCTCACTTTCTCACTCCTCTCCTCTCCTCTCCTCTCCGAACCTCTCCTCTCCGAACCTCTCCTCTCCGAACCTCTCCTCTCCGAACCTCTCCTCTCCGAACCTCTCCTCTCCGAACCTCTCCTCTCCGAACCTCTCCTCTCCGAACCTCTCCTCTCCGAACCTCTCCTCTCCGAACCTCTCCTCTCCGAACCTCTCCTCTCCGAACCTCTCCTCTCCGAACCTCTCCTCTCCGAACCTCTCCTCTCCGAACCTCTCCTCTCCGAACCTCTCCTCTCCGAACCTCTCCTCTCCGAACCTCTCCTCTCCGAACCTCTCCTCTCCGAACCTCTCCTCTCCGAACCTCTCCTCTCCGAACCTCTCCTCTCCGAACCTCTCCTCTCCGAACCTCTCCTCTCCGAACCTCTCCTCTCCGAACCTCTCCTCTCCGAACCTCTCCTCTCCGAACCTCTCCTCTCCGAACCTCTCCTCTCCGAACCTCTCCTCTCCGAACCTCTCCTCTCCGAACCTCTCCTCTCCGAACCTCTCCTCTCCGAACCTCTCCTCTCCGAACCTCTCCTCTCCGAACCTCTCCTCTCCGAACCTCTCCTCTCCGAACCTCTCCTCTCCGAACCTCTCCTCTCCGAACCTCTCCTCTCCGAACCTCTCCTCTCCGAACCTCTCCTCTCCGAACCTCTCCTCTCCGAACCTCTCCTCTCCGAACCTCTCCTCTCCGAACCTCTCCTCTCCGAACCTCTCCTCTCCAAATTCTCCGAACCTCTGCTCTCCAAACCTCTCCGAACCTCTCCTCTCCGACCCTCTCCTCTCCAAACCTCTCCTCTCCGAACCTCTCCTCTCCGAACCTCTCCTCTCCGAACCTCTCCGAATGTCTCCAAACCTCTCTGAACCTCTCCTCTCCGAACCTCTCCGAACCTCTCCGAACCTCTCCGAACCTCTCCGAACCTCTCTTCTCCAAACCTCTCTGAACCTCTCCTCCCCTGATTTTGTAGTAAATGCTGTAAAATTATGATTCGGACTTATTTAAAACTGTGACAAAAAGGAAAAATGCAAGAGCTCTTGCTCTTGCTTTGCTGCCATGCATACCTATCCTGCCTTTATGTTTCTTAAAGCAACAGTCTTCATGTGGCTTCTGAAATGTAACACTTCTTTTCCTAGCTAAAGTAAACTCTAGTAAGATTTAATTTGTCCTATGATATAACACTTAAATTTAGTTACTAAAAGGCTAGTTTTCCTAAGTCATTGCAGAGGAGTAAACTGGGATTCCAGGTTTAGGCTGTGTTTTTTTAAGAAACATCTGAGGTAAAAAAAGAAGTATTATAAAGCAGGACAATTTATTGTTCTGCATTGTTCTTAAGACTGTGTATGAAAAATCAAACGCTTTTGAACTGCTTGTATTCTGGCTTTGTTATTCAACTGCAGTATTTCTGAGTTTAAGTGGAAGTAATATTGACTAAGAAAACACAAACAGCAAATGGTTCTCTTGTGTTGCTTATTATACTCACATAATGTCATAAATATGATGAGATTGTAATATCATAGTTCAAGACAGATTGAGTTATACTCCTACTGCTTTTCTGACTGTGGATACAAAGAGTTGACCTTTGTGGTGTACAGGAATGTTCAATTAATGAACACCAGTGTCATTAGTCCAGTGTGTAGTAATGAACTCTAGTAATGAACACTAGTGCCATCAGTTTTTAAAATTCTTATAGAGCAGATTCATAAGATTACTACAGAATCAATATGATCGTCTAGTAGCAAAAGTGTTGCCCTCATAAGACATATGTATAGTGAGACCAGGCTAGGACATTATACCTGGAATTCAGCTGACCTTGAGCTAGCAGAACCACAAACAGCCTAACTAACAGCAGCAGTGACAATTCATTGCTACTCCAACAAGCAATGTAATACTGTCAGAACCCAATCTCATTCATCTTAGGCATATCAAAGTGTAGTCAGAGTGATTTTAGAAAAGCAAAATTAAAACCAGGTAACGGTAAGCCAGTTTTCATCAGCTTGCACTATTAAGAATATTAAAGGGTCTGTCATCTAACATTTCAAGTTGGTATCTCTGACTTACATTTCAAATTGGTATCTCTGACTTTTGCAGGATGGCAATAACATGCATCAGAAGACCTTTAAATTTTGCCAACATCTGATCTATGTCAACTACTGTTCTTTAAACTTGCTCATGTGAAGTTGTACACTAAATATTGAAAATTCCTGGTTTTTTAGGAGGAACTGGACTATCTCAGTGCTCATGTTCAGTTGTGAGTACATATTTTTGTATTAAGAGATGGAAATTAAAAAATAGCAGATAGTAACAGAAGAGAATATGAGCTCTGTTTTGTGGGCTTTATTTCCTATTGAGATTCAAAAGTACCTTGAAGAAAATGATTGAAAGGCTTTTTGAGATCTTTGTGTCATTTCTAATAGTATAAAAATAACTCTGATAGTTTAGAGGAGTCAAGTTCTATCCTAGTATAACAATCAGTTGAGCCTCCTGCTTGTGGTTTGAATCTTACCCTGAGGCTGATACAAATGTTGCTACATAAAATGACCTGCAGTAAAAACAGAGTTCCCATATATCAACCTTTTCCCTTTCATTTCTTTGAGGCACTTCCTAGCTCCCAGCCCTTCATGGAAGTTTGTTCTTTCATCCCACCTCCTTGCAACCTTTCAGTTCTTCCAAATGACTCGTTCCTTCCTCAGTCCATGGGCTAGAGATGAAGGAGGGCCTTCGAAACCCATACTAGATGGGCCAATCAAGTTATTAGGATATTTAATATTTTCAGCTCAGCTCTGTGTACCTACTCAGATGATCCTGGAACAGTTCCAAATGATTGGCACTGGAATGGTTAAACTGTACTTAGTCTGTATTCAATAAGCTTTCAAACAAGTGGTGTGTTGAAACTAAATATTTCCATCAATGCAGTTTTTAAATCTTACTATCTGAAGATGCACAGGTATGTAACAGCAAACTTAGTGAAAATGCATTTCTGCTGTAGCTTTTTCACTGTTGCTGTAGTGTTCTGGTTTCTCCCTTCTGTTCAGAGATTTAAAAGGTTGACAGCAGGGCTTCTTGTGAGTACATTAAAAATGTACGTAACTACTAAAATGGTGTTATCAAATCTTCTTGTCCACAAGAATCTGTTACACCCTAAGTCATAGACTAGGCTGGGTGCAGCCTCTCTGGCCATAGCACTTCTTGTCCTAATGACTTAAACCAGCAAAGCAAATCCTCTCTCAAAAACCTTACCCAAATACATGGCCCGTGCTGTTGAAAGATTTATTGCCTCATCCACATAGGCAACATAAACTCTACCACATTCCTTTTGCTTTTGAGATCACCTATGCTAAAGGTTAATACAACACTTGCTACGTTGGGTTAACCTGAATAAGTTGATAAGACACAGGAAATTCTAAAACCACCAAAGGTATTTTAAGAGCAAACTAAAAGATAGCAGAGAGCACGTCTTGTAAATCCTAGAGCACAGAGGTGCCCTTGAAAAAGTCATCCTCAAGGGGAATGGTGGTTGCAGCAATTTCAGCAGAGAAATTGCACATGGAATGGGCCTTATAAAAACACTGTTCTTTCATCAGTTTGAGGTCAGGTTGGGGTTGAAGTATATTGAAAAGGAAGGGAGAGTTTTCCTAGTGTCATCCCAAGAGGAACCACTGGAACAGATGCCTACACAGGGAGGAGGAGGAACAGATATCTGTCTCATGCAAAGGAGCAAAATGGCATTTCATTTCCTATAAACAATATTAATTCTTGTAGTAGAACATGGTTATATTGGCAGTGCAGCAAAACAAACCTCCTTATGTGACTTACTCTTTTCTCTTCTGGCAACTGTAGTCTCAAGAACACCAGTCAAAGACTTTCTCCAGCTGTCACATTCACACAAAGAAGCAGTATAAATGAAAGTGTTATTGCTGCCAATCATCAGACCCTCTGAAGGAGCTTCTGTCCTCTCTGAGTACTATAGGACATAAACATTATTCACTATTGAGTATTGTATTTTTAATGTTTACCACTGTAAATGCCACAATTTTGAATAGATAAAGGCAAGTAGCATAATAACAACTGGACTAGCTATATCAAAAATGCCCTGATTACAACAAACATGCACCACTTCAGTATTTCACACTGTGTCACCATCTCCACTGGGGAAGACTGATACACCTCTTCCACCTAAGCTCACTCCAAATTATTTTTCACACTGTCTAAGAAGATTTGACTGAGTTCCCACTCCTGTGGACTTCCCTTGACCAGTTTTGCCCACTAGTAAAGTCAGTCAGCAAAAGGTGATCTCAGGACCATATTCAGTGCTAAGTACGAAGAAAAGGCAACCTGATGAAGGAGCCCATTCTAGCAACAGCTCACACTACCTGTATCTGTCTTAGAGCCATTAGCTTTGTGCCCTTGTCTTTTCCAAGGAGTCCTGTGATTTCTGAGTAGCCTGATCACTTCAGACAGGTTGGGCTGGGAGTGGATGTAATTGTGTAGACATGCCTAAGTTTCCCCAAGGAACGTGTCAAGAAATTCAGTGCTGTTTAACTACGCCACCATACTGATTTCTGAAACTTGCTCACATAGGCTTCAGTGTGGCCAAACAGTAAATGTGCCAGAATGGTGTTGCACACCTCATTGAGCAGCTTTTCTGCCATTGCAGGAGTAAAGACTGGACTTCCAACATCACTCTGGACACAGCATTGTTTCATTACTGAGGGTCACATTTTGACAAATCCACTGAACAGTGTAGAGGCCACAGAGCATCATGTCTGAATGAAGATTTTTCTTCAATATGAGCCATTCAGATAGGAGGAGAGGGGACACTGTACTGCCTTTCAGGTGAAGTAGCATAAGCTTCAAATCACTGCAATTATATATCTAAACATGAATAGTTCCCAGCTGCTCTTTTCCTTCAGTTCACCCAGGAACATTAAAGGGTGGGATTCACATACAATAGCATCATTGCCCACCATTTGGATACAATTGAAGGAAATTCTACCTGAAATATCTTTGGGTTTATTGTATTTATCTTCTGTCCTACATCAGAGGCAGCTGAGTATCTACTCTCCTCTTTGACATGGGACTTTACAAGAAGTTAAAAAAGTGTACATGGCTCCTAGATGCATTCAGGGATGATCTAAGGACTGAGCAGCACAATTATTTGAAGTTACTGCTTACTAAATCCCTTTACTATAACAATGTATTTCTAGAAAAAACAGACCGTAGTGCTTTTTTAACAGCTTTGCAAAATCAGCACAGGGGTTTGGATTGTGTGTATTTACTGCCACTCATCTGAGTCAAAATGTACTTTGAAGGATAAAAACCTTCAAAACTAAGCATGTAAATCTTCAGTGGCCTGGTCACTGTTTGTCTTACCTCCAGCTGGAGCTGGTGCTGTTTCAAAAAAGTCAGTCCATGGACTGGACTTGAACAGCAAATATAGCTGTGATTTTAAATGACCTAAATCTGCAACCTGGATTAATCTCAGTCCAACTAAACTTGACCCTTCCTCCCTCCCTGTAAAAATGTCTGAAAGAAGATTTCTGCAACAATTGCCTGAATCCTCTGTAATACAAGCCATTTCTATGGTTCATGTTCCTGTGGATGAAGAGAGGGTGCAATGCAGCCTCTGAACCTTCAGGTACACTTGCTGCTCTCCCTGCTGTCCATGTGCAGTTCCATCCAGAAATATGGACAACATTTTTCCTGTCTGTCACAGGTGTGTCCTAAATTAAATATGCCCTGGTTCCCCTGAAAGGACAAGTAAATACTCAGCCTCGGTGAACTTTGGCATTCCTGCTGAACAGGAGAGCCCATGTGAGATAAAGAAAGAAAAACAAAGAGAGGATTTGAATTTACTAAAATACAAAGTTGGAAAGACTTGAAAAAAAGTATTTTCATTCTTTATCAAAATTTAATCTATCTTTTAATCCTTTGGCCACCAGTGTGAAACACCCTGCAGTCTTATGAATGCAAAATGGAGAATTCCTTCCCTTCACATAGTTCTACAGAATTGTAATATTTTGCCCAACCATATTCACATACCACAAGCTGTCAGAATACTGATGGGAGATATTGACCCTCCATCCCCTGCTGGGAATAAAAAAGTGTTGCATCTAAATGGCTGTGCTATAAATAGTTAAAGCTGGTGATATTTCTTCAGGACAGCTCTTGCTGGCTGACAGTGAGCTACCTTAGAAAAACACTAGAGAAATTGAATGTTTCCTGCTCCAGTGCTGGCAGGGAAGAGGCCGGGATTCACAAAAGGATGATTGTCACCAGGTGGCACATCTTGTGGTGTGCAGAAAAATGCCTTTCCTGCCATCCCTGGAGAGACAGAATTTATCACCTCACATAGCTGAGCAGCTTTTCTGAAAGAAGTTGCCTATGTTGGTGTCAGAAATCTGTGGCTATTGTTTGCTCAGGTGCTCCACAAAACTAAAGGGTTAATCAGTAAGCTGACATGAGATTTGATTGCTTTTAAAGGAACCTAATTTTAAAAAGTCATGTCTTCTTAGGGAGTGTATTATCTTAAAAAAAATAAATCTAGAAGTAACATTAAATTCTAACAAGTACAAGTCCCCAAGCCCAGAACAATCACTAACAACTTGAGTTGATTTTTGTTGTCTTTCTTCTCCTCCCATTGCAATGCTATCTAAATCTAGAGCTGGGTCTAACATAGGACACAAATTACATAGGCATTCAGACCTGTGTTATATGGCTTTCTTGGCAGTGAAGTTGTTTCAGTCTTGAGTGCTGAGGGAAGGAAAAGAATTTCTCCTGTTGCTGAGTTCATGTGCTCCCTACAGCCCAGATAGCACAGTCAGAGACAGCAGTGCAGTCTGAATATTACAGATACGCAAATAAATTTTTGCACCTAAAAAGACCCTAGAGAGTAAGAGTAGACTTGTGAGACACTGACTCAAACTGGGACTCAAGCATCTTTGTTCACATCTTAGCTTTGTTGCAATCTTTATATTTCCTATGCTGGGCAGGTCACTGAGAGTGGGCACATTTCTATCTGGAGGTGTAATTGCAGCTTGGGTTTACTTACGTGGGCTAACTTTAAATTAGCTCAGTCAGTTGTAACTGAGAATGGAAGGTTGAACTTGTGTGCACTGCCACAATCCCCTTGGGTCTGTTAGCAGACATTCAGTAGGCAACATTTGTGATTTAGGTGTTGTGAACCACAATATTTACTATTGTGTGTAAAACCTAATGAAGCGACTTTAAAGGTTTGACCTGGTGTAGGTTGCAACGTGAATAGTATTTTAGGATTACAATGGATTTGTTCAGTTTGTTCTGCAGTTCCCAACTGTGTTAGAGAAATATAAATATTATTCTTGCTCAGGCTTTTGTCTGTCTTGTCTACTTAGATGGTGACCTCTTTGGGGCAAGAAAAGTCTTTTATTTTATGTTTATACAGCAAATAAGCCTTGGGTCTTCACTGTGTTTTGGAGCAATTATTGAAGTTATGGAGCCACCTCTTGCCTCCATGTGATAGTATGTTGTTTCATGAGTCTCCTGCATGAAGCTTTTGATGGGAGGTATTGCTGAGCTCTCTTCTGCACATAGGAAACCCAGCCAAACAGAAACCATCCTCAGGTTTCTCAGGTTGTGTGCTCTTTTTAATTCTCTTTTCTTTTGCATAGTTCTGAAGCAGTGCTTTTGACTGTAGAGAAAAGCATTAAAATATCCATTTATAATGGAAAAGAATATTGCTTATATTTGGTGTTCCAGGAAAAGTTAATAATCTGCATCGCCTTGAAACCCCACTTGGTGAGCTATGCCCACTGTCTTCTCTACCTTCTGTAACAAAGCCCTTGTTAAATCATTAAGGGATATCTCTATATAATCAAACGGGACCAATTGCTAACTGTCACATTTGTATTTTGATTAGAAGATAAGGGTTTATAATCTGGCCCAAAATGCATGCTGCTCTGAATAGTTCCCAGTTATTTACCAGTTAAGATATTCTTATTGTGTGTTAGTGTTAGTATGTTAGTGTTCTGTTAGCAAGGAACAGAAATCTGTGTGGGCCACAGGTTATGGTAGATGGGCAACGACAAAAGGTCTGACTTTGTGGCTGATCATCTGTGTTGCAAATGATTTAGAGCAGACTCAGAGCTGGACAGGCTTGGGTCAAATTGAATGAGCTGGTGTCCACCCATGGCTGCACCTTTTGTTGGAAGGATGGGTGAGCACAAACATTTAACAAAATGTTTCAGATGATGTCCAAAGCAGTGACAAATTTGCCAGGTACTACATGTTTCAGCTTCAGGAAAAAACTCAAGCCAAGGCATGGATCCAGGATGTGTGCAAGGACATGGGTATCTAAAGTCAGCACAGCTGCTGGTACAAGTGTCAGCTATGCTTGCTTACAGTGCTTGCTCTGTGCATGTAATATGCTGGACATTAATTTTGCACACAGATAGTATTTGGTACTTACAGGGATTTCCTTTTCCCAGGGATTTGTAAGGGATCTGTGAGGGATCTGTGAACCAGTGCTTGGACTTCAGAGTAGTCCGGGATAATATATTTCAGTTACAGGAAAGACAAAACAATTTTTTTCTTTTACTTTTTTGTTCCTGCTTTTTTTTTTCCTCTGCTGATTTTACAAGAGCAAGATAAAGTTCAGGACTGGCCAACTCTAGAGTTGTATGATTTTTTTTTTTTTTGCTTGCTTTGTGCTGTTACTTTCAACTATTCTTGGATCTGTAACATGATGTACACTGACAAATTCAGTAATACCATCCTTGTATTAATCATTTGGCGTAATATTTTTAATGAAATCCTAGAATTAGTAAACTTGTTCCATGGCCAGTTCTCTTGATTCCATCCCCTACTGTTTGTTTGTATTGTGTTCTAGAAATGAGAACATTACACTGTAATATGTTAACCCTGCTGGAAAGGGGCACAAAGATTGCTTACCAGGAATATATTCTGTAAATTTCTTTAGATGATAAAGTGTGACCTTGCTGGGTTCTCTTTATTTTTTTCAGCAGGTTCTTACGATGTCCTTATTATTTGTAAAAGTGATTTAAGTTTATTATGCTATTTCAAAATAGGCACAGTGAATGTATTTTAGGATCATCCGTATTTTGGAATGTTCTCAAAACATCTAAATTAAATGTCTTGTTATGCAAGGCTATAGAATTGTTACAGAAAGTTGACTCTGGGGTGGGTCCTTGACTCTCCTCAAAACATTGAAACAAATTATTTGCAAAACTTGTTTTATGGTGTTGTCCTCTGGGTAAAGCAAAGTAGCAAATTATTTTTGTTTCTTTTTTTAATGCTTGCATTTGCAAGTCTGAAGCCAGCAGCACATTTTTTCCCTGTCTTTCCTTTTCTCCTTTGTTTATTGCTGAAACTCAACCTGGAATACCAAATGTAAAAAAATCTTAGAATAGAAAGAAATATTTTACATCCAGGTTTTGTTAAAACATAAAGAATTTCAGAGAAATTTTAAAGAAAATGTTATCCCAGAAGAATTATTACTTAGCACATTTATTTATTAAATGTATCTGTGCCATATTGATCTAAAACAGTGCTGCTATAAAGTTGCTATTAAAACTGACAGGCATTGTTAGCTTAGATGAATCTTGCTCGCAAAACAGAAACAGAAGATGTAGGAATTTCATGGTGTCCCCCACTGATTATGACCCAAATTAACCTGTTTTAGTCTCCTCGGAGAAGACTGAGCATCCATGCTGCCAGGTCCTGTGTCATGGGACACAGTAACCTGCTGAAAGACAGTAATTAACAGGTGCATGGAGTAACTTCATACATTGCTCCAAGTCATGCCACAGGTCTCCTACTCTGCCTTGTATTTTGCTGACACTGACTTGCTGGGGAAAATGGTGCTACCTGCATCTAGGCTATGAAATAGTCTGACTGTTACATTATAGAACTTTTTTAGAAAAAACAAAGTGAGCTGTTTGTTTGTTTGTTTGTTTTTAAATAAGGCTCCTGGTGATGTGCAACCCTTCATATTATCTTGTATATCATGAATATGCCAGAGAGTGTATTGAACAAACAAAACCAGACTCACCCAAAAACTGGAAAAAAAGCAAAAATACTCTTGTAGAGGGAAGTAGAGCTTTAATTTGTACATTATTAATGAGTGTCTAGTGCAGCTTATTGAAACAAGTTCACACAGGAAGACCTAACACTTGTAATGCAAGCAAATGCCACTTCCATGAAGAAAATGTGTCATTACTTCCCCTGTGCAGATATGACCCTGAGGGACAAAGAAGTAGGATTGAATGTTTGCTACTAACCTCCACCCTATTCTGTAAGTACCTTGCTATTTATTCTCCACTTGAGAAATTCTACAATTTATCAAACGTACGGCCAAGGTAACCTGTCACCAAGCCCCAGCTGAGTCTGTTTGACTGTTCTCATGTGCACTACTTGACTACAACCACAGCAGATACAAGATAACATACCCATGGAGAGCTAAGCTAAATTGCATTATGCCACATCAGCTGTGTACTAGGAGTAAGCATCAATTATTTTTTTTCTCATCTATTTAGCAAAATAAATGCTGCACTTCTAAACTGTGTATACATAACTATATAACATGACAATATCAACATTAATCTATCTCTGAAGAATAAATTTATAGTGCACATATAGAAAGGTGGCATCAGTGTTGCCTACTGATTCTGTAATAGTTTTTTGACTGATTATGCAAACTTCATGTTGTTTTTTAACAGAGAAATTAAGTTTCTAATACCTAAACAGCACTGGTCAGCCATCTGCTGGAAAGAGGATACAGCAAAAATCCAAACTTTCTTCTTGTCTTAAGCCATCCTGAGCATTTCACAGAAAGCAATCCTGGGACAGCTTTTGAAAGGTGCTAATGTCCCATGCAAAGACAACATTGCTTCTCTGTGTAGTTGGTCTGCTAAGGCATCCAACTGAGGAGATCACCAAAAAATGCTCTTTTACTTTTAGTATGAAGCTTAGCCAAAGTCTGAATCCTTTTTAGTCATTAACTCTGTTACCTTTTGATATGTGCCTAAAATATTTACAGCTTTTGCATGACCAAATGTTTTCAGGCTTAACAAAACCCACGCTCTTCTCTAGTGGCTATGGATTGTCCAGGTCCAACATTACAAAGGTTTGCAAGATCCTCTCCTTACGTCTCTGAGGATATAAATAGCATTCAGTTTAATTAACATCAGCAAAGGCATGTTGAAAATAGATTTGCTCTGTTACTGGCTTTCTCTATTTCTTAATTTCAAGATGTTAATCTTTCCAAAATAAACCTTTTTTTTTTTTTTTTTTTTTTAAGGAGGAGAAATGTTTTCCTGTTTCTCAACAGAGATGAAATGTTTCAAGTCAAATGTTCATCTTATTGATGAGAAAGCAGGGAGGAAATGAAGTTATTGCTATGATGGACTAAGGCTATAAGGCAGGTTAGACCATGTATTGCAGCTGGTATAATCCAAATACCACATTTCCTGGCAAATCCATGTTTCCTTCTTTTTGTAGCACCATTTAGTAGAGAAAACGAAAAAAAATCTTGATTCTTGAGCTGAGTGTGAAGAGCTTGCACCACAACAGTGACAGTGTAGCTCGGGACAGAGGGCTGGGCAATCCCGAGGCTGGCTACAGCAAATGCCAGGCCCAATCTCAGCATAATTAAAACCATTTTGGAAGCTGTTTCCAATTATGACAGCTGCAGTGGCACCGTGTCCCTCCCTGTCCCCACAGCCCCTTCTGGTTGCAGAGGAGAAGAGCTGCCACCCGAGCAGCTCCAAGCTCACCCACAAACCCTTCAGGAGGGAACTTTCTCTGGCAGGGCAAGAACGGAACCTGCAGTTGTCACCAGAACTTGCCACCGAAAGGTTACTTAGGAGGCAAGTGCTCTGGTTTCCCAAAAGCAGGCTTAAAAGGCTGTAGGGTATGTTTTCAAAGTAGGATTTCAGCCATGTGACTCATTAATGTCAATGGGAATCATGTTGCTAAAACTTTGTGCAGTGCTTTGAAAATGTATCCCTATATGTCAGTTTTCTTTTCCAGGCAAAATTATCAAAAACAGACCTTGTGGGCTGTTTTTTTTTTAAATGAAGCTTTTCAGTATTATATGCTAATAAATCAATGGTTTAGCAGGCTTGATCTGCTCTCATTCCATCCCACTCCATGTCCACTTTCCATTTTATCATTGACTTTGATTTTATACAGAGTTATAGTAGCATATAGTTTTAGCAGACATTGCCTGGAGGAAGACAACTGCAACATTTCAGGCACCAGGTTGCAAATTGTGTGGAAAGCAACAATGGTGCTATAAAGGGAAAATAGTATTTGTTGCATCATTTCAAATATAAAGCAGAATCAGTAAGGAAAAAGACTTATATTTAGATTTTTTAAATTACAGTTTTCATTAGCAAATTGCAACAAATCAACCCCTACTTATTAAAAAATAATTAGTTTGAAGGATTCAGAATTACCTTTTCAGAATAACTCTGGGATCTACTAATAACAAAATATCAGATGACAAGACTGTGTGCTTAGCAAAAAAGCAAACTAATATAATGAGATCTCTGGTTTCTTGGAAAGAATTATACTTCCTTTTATTATACTCCATTGTATATTCTACAGATAGAATTACCCTGAAATGCTTGTAAGCTCTGAGCTACAACAGAGGGATGATTTGTATATTCCTATTAGCTGGGTTTTGTATTTAGTCACTGGTATGTTTTACTGGAGCAGCAGAAATGTGCATCATTTCTATACGCTCCAAAACTTTTCACCTTTAGATCACCAGCTCATGTCTGTCCTGGGAACCACATCTTCATTTAAATAAATCTCTGGAATAAAATGATTGCTGTTTGTATGGATAGGGAATCACATGCTTCTGTAGTTCTGTTTCTCAGCCGGCAGCCGTTCCATTCAGTAATTGCTCTTTTACAAGTCTCAGCAAAGACACAAGACTAGAATTGCACTGTCTTTTTCTTTTAAAAGTCACTGCTGTGGAACAGTTTGGGGTTAGTGTTGTAAAGAAAGCTTGTATGCTGCTGCTTTGTGACTGTAAATGGTGGCTGGTAGTCCATTAGCAGGAATGTCTCTTAGATAATGTGAGGTGAAAATAACAGAGATCTGTCTTCATGACTGCAAAATAAGAGAATAAGAAACTGCCAGAATTCTCCGGCTACCCAGACAAAGGTAGATGGAAGTACTCCTAGAGAGCACAAAGAAAGTGCACCCATCTTCTTACTTGCTTGCTTTTATCTTCTTTCTTCCTTTCCATACAGAAATCACAGTTTGGTGCAATCTCCTATGTTCCTTAGCTTTCTGATAATGTTGGGTATTAGCTTATGTCATGTCTTAGCTTAAAAGGGTAGGATTATTTTATTCAATGATAATTCTGTGTAATGATGGTCTCCTATGTTCCAAGAGCTTAAAATATGCTCTTTTTAAATGACTTCACAGAATGTGGCATAGTGCCACTGAAGAGTGGATATCTGCATCATAACACCAAATGTGACGTTGCCACAAGGGTTACTTCGAGAGAGACAAGTTCCAGCATATTTTCCTGTAGTAACAGGAAAATCCTTTCCTTCTCTCTTGCTTTTAAAATTTTTTTCTCCCTGGCATGCAAAAGCTTTTTAATGTGCTTGTCTTGAAGTGTTTGGGAAAGTTTACCTTCTGTGGTCTCTTGCATTGTCAATCACTTTGGTCTGGGGGAAGACAGAACTCTGTTCTGTACCTGATAGTCAGTAGTAATCCAAAGTATAATGTTTAGGAAAAAACCCGAGATGCAAAAGTTACTTTGATTTGTTGTTTTGTCTGATGGTCAGCAGCAGTTACTTCAATGTAAACCCTAAAAATGAGAGAGAAAGTGAGAGCAGATAACTTTAGATTCAGCATAAACAGCAATGTGAAAATTTGAAACTTAGATTGAGTTCAACAAAATAGGGTTTGTATGCCTTTCTCTCATCACTCTCTTATTATTGGTAGGGAAATAATTTCTCAGTTTCCATGATACTTCTCTAAAGCTCCATACACTCTAGAAATATGGTTGTGCTCTATAAACTTTTTATGCAGGTGGAAAAACTGGCACATGGAGAGGTCTGTCTTCTGTCATGCTGCTCTGAAGTCCCACCTATCCCTGGTGCCCTTGTTAGCGTTGTGGTTCTTGCCCTTCCTCTACTTGCAAGCCATTCATTTTGTTCTCTGCAGAACACTGAAAGGTCCTACAGAGACTTTAAAAGTATTTATGTTTAGATATCATGGTGATAAAAGTAATAAAAAACTTCAGTGAGAGAAAGAGTGCTATGGTTCTAAAAGTTAGGTTTTTTTGGGGGTGTTACAAGGTACCAACAAAAGAAATTGTAATAGATTTCTGTACACAAGGGTAGTAAAGTCACTTTTCTAGACTAAGCGGATGTACTATGAATCTCATTACAACCATGTCTGTTATAATTAAGCAATCTTAATAAAACACTTTCCACATTGAGAACGGGAGAATTCTATTTCTATGACGATAATGGTAGACAGTTTTATATATTCCTTTGGTGGCAACATGAAGATGGAGCTCTAGAAATGATAACAAGTATGTTTTGTTGCTGATGTAATTTTTATACATGAACCCTGTTACCCACTACATTTCATTCTTTCCACCAACCAGGTGGACATGCTGCCTTATTGCCTGCTTTTCAAAGAAGTGTAGCTTTAGTCTCCAGTACCTGACGTAAAGCAAAAATCTGTGAATCTGTAGTGAAATATTAGACAAGGCATGTTCTCTCTAATTAAGACTAGTTCATACAATCCACAGTTTCCTTAGTGTTTCTCAGGCTTAATGAACTGCTGCTTCTGATATACTCTTGAAATAACAAGAAGTATGCAACATCCTATGTATTTATTATTTACCTAACTTCAGATTATATTTGGAGTTTGTTCTCCATTTTTCTATCTGTTGGAGGTAGCAAAACATCTTTTGTGCTTATCCTCTGAATTTAAAGACTTTGTTCTTGCTAAGATCTGAAAGCATGCTGACAAACTCATTCCCTGATGATTATGCTGTTTTCCCTTGAATCCGGTTATGTAATAACCAAATTACTCCAAATAACATATGACTGGGGTGATACAGAAATTGAATAAAAGTGCTGATCACCACCACAGCTCAGTAACCCAAGTACTTACTCCATCATACCTGCACAGGTCCTTAACCTGCCCCAGGATCCTCTTTTCAGAGTGGAGAATGAACACTGGGCCTGTGATCACTGCGTTGGCAGGAGATCTGTGCCCTGGATCCATTACATGGATTGTTTTGGAGTTTTCAGGATTATCTTAGTAGAACTGAATTACTCACATAGCTGCATGAGCAGTTTGAACTGGAGATGCCAGCTAGGCTATGAGTTTGATCAAAAGCACGAACCAGAGCAGCAGGTAGAAAAACTGACACAAAGCTTCTCAGTGATAATCCATTAGATCTGTATTCTAACCTATTACGGAAAGAATTGTAATAGGTGCTGAGTTAAGTCAACTTGTTTATAGAGAAAATAACCAAAAGGGAAAAATAGCTCAAGATCAGTCACTCCTTTGGCAAATTCAGTTTAACCTCAATTAATGGAAAAGCATGATGTGCTCCCACACCTTGAAGCTTTGCACCCCACAGACCCTTGGGTCTGCCAAGGTCTGGCACTTTGCCTGGACTAATAAACTCTCTGACAAGCACAAGCACTGGGGATCTGTGTGCTGAGATACCCTTGTGGCTCATGTCTGGCAGAGCTTAATGAGTCAGGTTCGGCATCGTGTGAGAGCAGCTGCACTACTGCTGGACCTGGTCCCAGAGCTGGCTCAAAGTTTCTCAACAGCGTAATGACTCAGATTTGCAGTGGTGGGTGAGAAGTTTTGGAGCAGGTAAAGGAACATGGGGGAGGGAAAGGGTATTGGAATAGTTATTAAGGGTTTCTTAGAGCTGTTCATGGAGAAGTTATACAATTTTGCATCATGATTTTGCTAGGGGAATGAACTGAGTGGAGTTAGCCATGCTTTGAGCTGATGAGTCCATTAAAGACCTGACATATTTTGAGGATTACAAGAAGCTTTCTATTTCCACCTCTACTTCTGGAACCCCCTTGTAGTTCTGTTTCATGAGTGTGAAGACTCCTTGTCCTGGTTCTGTCTTCTGGAATGATCATGGGACCTTCTCTCTTCCCTCTCATGCAGTCACCTGCTCTGAGCCCACCCTACAAAGGCAACCACTTATCCTCTGATATGGGAAGAAGTCCAGGAAAGACACCAAGGGGAAGTGAGTCTTGATTTTGAAGCCATTGTTAAGATCCTGGAAAAGCCCTGGGAGGTTTGCTGGGTCACAGACCCTGCTGATCCTGGGTGAACATCCTGGTCCAGCCTCAGCCCATCACTGTCCCCAGGGAGGTGCCTCACGCCCAGGGCTACTGCTGCCTCCACTGTCCCCCAACTGCTTTGCTTCTGGCTGGGATGGTGAGATGGGACTAAACAAGCTGCAGTAACTTATCACTTGTGCTGCTTTTTCTTATCCCTCTGGAGCTGCAAGGTAACTCTAGACTGCATGCCTTGCATTGGTTGAAAATATTATTAAAATGGAAACTAATCAATTTTAAAGCATGGATGGAAAAGTTATGGAGTCAAAGTCAGGATTATCTCAGATTTTGATAGCTACAATATTTACAATATTTCTAGACACTCATGAAATCAGCTGTGGTTGCCTTATACATTTTATTGAGTCAAACTTCTGTTTTTCTCTTAGATTCCATAAAATTTCGTGTCTTTTCCCCCATATTTTACTTCATATGCAAGCCTTCTTTCCCACCCATAATCTGAATTTATTTCTATTCATCTAGATTTAATTGGCTGTGTCTATGTGTATTAACTCTTCTGCAAATATTTTTAATGTGTGTTTATTAACAGTTTGATCTGGTTATGTATTTTTCTTTCATCTCAGTTGTAATTAAGGCAAATAAACGAAGGTGGGGAGCAACCCCTGTAGCAAAATTGGTTTCACTACTTACTCAAAAATGTTGCAAAGTAATGATTACTGTTGTAAAAATTTGTTGAGCAAGTCTCAGAGTCCTTGTAGCTGCAGAGAGCACGGTAAATGAAGCTGAGCCCTTTGGAAAAGGTGAGCACAAGGTCAGTAGGCCATGGAAATCCCACTCTGATTCCATAAGGAATGGAAATTAAGACGAAATGTCACTTCACCTGTAGATATTACATTAGTTTGTATTTTAATTTTTTTTTTTTACTTTTGTTGCTATCCCCTTTGTTTGTTCTCACTTTCTTCCATTTCATGTTTCTTGTGTCATTTGCTTCTTTGTTCCATCTGCTATCTTTCTCCACCTTGCTCTCCTGGCTGATCATTGCCAGAGATAAAGGCCCACATGAAGCCTGATGCAAGCACAAAGGAGCATTGATTTTGTTATTAGTCACTAAGGTAGGAATATATTCCAGTTCTTATGAAGACAGCTTTCACACATCTGACTCACTGGGGGACAATGCCGCGAGTAATTGAAATAATGAAGGTTTTGGTCCAGTTGCTGTGTGAATTGAGCTGCATAATTTCACTTATTTTATTTTCTATTCCAGTTTTTCTTTGTGTATGTGACTGTGTGTGTTAATTTTACCAATCTGGTTTTGTTTCAGGTGCCTCTGAGTACCATTTTCACTAATGGTGTTATTACATTGAAGTTCTTTCCCCATATTTCATGAAAACTACCAGCCAAAAGATCAAAAGCTTTTCTGTGAAAAACAGATTGTTTAAACAGCTGAAATACTTCTTACATGTGTCTGCATCTACTGTAGATTTCTGTGAAGTACTAAGTATCACACATTTAGGCATCTGCCATCTTTGAAGTGATTTCTGAGTAATGGATATGAACAAGTCAGCTCTTCAGATGGCAACTTTCCATAACTGTATTCAATTCTGGGAGTGCTGTTATTTGATACTGCTTCTTTTTCTGGTAAATTTTATTCCCAAATTTCATTTTGATTATGTTTCTTTTTATACCATTTCCATTATTTACCCCAAGGGAGAAACCAAGACAAGTACTTCCGAAATAAGAATAACACAGAAACTACATTTGTATTCTTTTAAAGCTGGGTTTTATATCCTCTCTCACAAATCATGGAAATTCATAACAACAGGCTCATCTGAGTTCAAGACGGATGGAAAAACATTCCATTGATTTCAGAAAGTTTTGAATCAGGACTTGTGCTTTGTTCTTTGAAGCATCTGCGTTTAAAAATATTTCTGTAAATTTTCTTTTCTTGCATTTGTCCTTCTATTTTCTTTCTGATTTTTTGGCTTCAGAAGGTTCTGCAGGTGAAATGTGTATGAAGGAAGTCCAACAATTTTACATGTACTACCTTTTGTTTTTTTAATTGATTGCCTACCTAGGTACGTATAATGTAAACTAGTGTGTACATTTTTTTCCCTAGAAGTCTGGTATTCTCTGATCATAGCTTGTAGTCAGTTTTCTCTTTGAAGCTGACAACTCCAACATTTTCAAGGTCTCTTTCTATGAGATATTTCTATGTCCTTTTTTACTTCTAGTTTTAAATTCCAACTAATTTTGCAATACCTTTATTGAGATAGCATTCATACTACTGATTTATTTGCAGAAGAGTGCGAACTTGTGATGTAATAAAGGCATCATTCATATGGCCGTATTTCCCTCACCTTTTTTTATGCCCTCTTACATTTTGTTTCCTTTTTTGACCTTACCGGGGCATTGAAGTCACTTGCCTGTCCAGGGGAATGTCTGTGTCCTTCTATTTAAATGAAACTGTCAATTTAGAAGCCATAGTCTTTAGGGAATTATTTTTAAATCTGTCTACCCACAGACAGTGGGCTGTCTTCCAAAATTCCTTGACTGTTCTTTTGCATATTGCTTAAGAGGCTGCTTAATAAGTTTAAAGTTTCTCTCAAGATTTGGTCAATAAACCTCCTGAGCTGTTGGGAAGAACTTACTCCAGAGAGAAAGGAAGAATGTTTTGTTCTCTGTAAGTTAAGAAGTTTTCTAATGGTGTTATGTATGAGGGTGGTAGTGCTGTACTCAGCTCTAATTCAGTGTACTCTTCTCTGAGATGTTAAAATAAACATTGTTTTAGGTCAGCAATAGCTCATTTTTTTAAAGTTTGCTTGCAGTGGGAGAAAGAAACAAGAAAAGACACCTGGATGTGAAGGTCTACATAAGTGTACGTATCTCTAATTAAAACAAAACAAAAAATTTAATTTTTCTTTTCCAAGAGTATTTGGGAAACAAATTCCATCCAGCTGAAATCGCATTTCTGGAGGGAATTTCTATTCCCAATGCTTAATATAGGCGTACACACCAATTCCTTCTCATAAGGCAGGAATTTTGTCATTAACACTTTTTTTTTTTAAAGAACAAGCTTCTTTGTCATGTATGCATTTGTTTACTCAGGTCCTCTAAGGATTAACAGCCCTCCTCAGTGCTAATGGCAAGACTTTTCCTGATACCATTGGCATTTGGCAATGCCCTTCAAGTTGTTGGACGTTTGTTGAAGGCAAAGGAGGAGTAAATTGCCCAACCTTTCTGACAGTGTAGGATCAAACTGAGCTGATGAAGAATAGTGCTTCTATGGTTTTGTCTGAAGGTCTGAATTCAGCTGATGTGTTGAAATTTAATTAGTTACTGGAATTCTAAAAATAGTAACAGATGCTTTACCACTTCTTTAACCAATAGATTTTGAGATGTAGGTTGCTTTAAGAACAAAAAATTTTGAAACTTCTTATAAGCTAATTTCTTTCTTCTGGCAGAAAAAAGATCAGTGGCATTTTATTTTGGATCTGCTATTAGTGACTGGTGGGTCAGCTTCACTTACAGTCTAGGATTGCCTGGGTTCTTATAACTTGGCCATAGGTTTTGGAGGACATCTGCAAATCATTGAATGAATCAGAAAAGTACAAATTCACAACAGCTCTACTCTCTTGAGTTGTGTTTGATATTTCCTGTTTTTAAGGTTTCCTTGGTATCTAACACATAGCCTGCTAAAGATCAGCTGTTCCCAGTGACTCAGTTCTGCAGACCTTTGATCAATTTATCTTGTCTTGATTAACCAATTTCTATACTGGAAGAAGGATGTTACCATATTTTTTTTTAGTAAAAATACTACACAAACATCCTCTCTAGTTCTGTGCAGACCTCAGTTTTTGGTGTGACTAACAGTCAGACTATTTCCTGTATTCTAACTGCAAGTCCCTTTCTCCCCACTAGCCTAAATCCTATCAGTGACATGAGGGTTTTTTGGAACCTAAGGTATTCTCAATAATGGATTGGAGTTGGATCAGTGACTAAACTGGACTACTTTTTTTCTTTTCTTTTTTTTTCAATGCATATTTTCTTTCAATTAATTTTATTTAAATATTTTGATTCATTCTCTGGAAAGAACAACAAAGGGGAAAAGATAAAACCAAAACAGTTATGTCATGGTGAATTCAACCTGTTGCTGTTTACAAAGTAAGAGAACTTACTTCTTGGTCCTTAGTCCCTAAGTGGAGAGATTTAAACTCTTTAGACCTGCAAATGACCTCCTGTTGATAAACATGGAGACCCCTGTACAACTCCAGTACTGATTCTGTTCAGAAGATTTTGAAACTTCAGGGTTCTATGGATCATAAGCAAGGAGCATCTCTATGAAGCATCATAGGGATGAGAAAGGTAGATTTCTACATATGGACATATTAAAAATAATTCCATATGTATATATGCACATTTAGTCTATCCATTTTCTGCTACACCAGTAAAATTCCAAGTCCAGCCTGAATGTGAAACAACAGAAGCAGCAGCATGTGTGTTAAACCTGATCCTCCTTGACACCTATACACCTGTTCATTTCAATTGCTGAAGTCCTTGATTCAGTTGGAATCATTCCATTCTCTGGTCCCCTAACACCAATACAGATCAGTGCATGCTTTCCTGGCTGTGTGCATCTATCTTATGTGTCTCTCTTTCCAGGTGTGCCTATGGACCCTTTTATTTTATTCATTTTATTCAGCATGCTTGGTATGTAATAATTCAATAATCAGATTATATTAAAAAAACATATTCTAATCTTTCTTCAAACCAATGATGTACTAGTGCCCACATCACTCTGAATACCAAATTTAAAGATAGATTCTATACAGTCCTACAATGAAACTTTTCACAGCCATTATGCTTTTTAAAAAAATTATTATTTTAACAATACTACTCACCAAAATGGGCATTAGCCCAAAATGCAAAAGATTCATAAAGCTAAGAAAACACTGGATTATTCTGAAAGTCCAGTCTATAGAAAATGCTATTGAATGAATGTGATGTGTTAGCTGCAGTAAAGCTTTCAATTGCACAGGTCATGTCAGGGACACTTGACTGATCCAAAATGCAGGCCACCGTTATGGACTAAGCCTTTATTCCCTTGGGTGTTCAGTTCCTAGGCTCCCAGTGTGCTAGAGGAACCTAGATTCCTTCCTCCTTTCTATCCCAGGTTAGAGGTAGATAGTGAAGAGGTCACTGAGCAGCTCTCTTCCTGCTTCCCAGTTATTACAACCATCCCACATGGATATGACACTAGAAATCCTCTTTGCTTAGAAGCCTGAGATCTAGTCTGTTCACAACAAAATGTTATTTATCCATCTACAGATATTTTCAGAAAAAGTAGCCAGAATCAGATCTTACTAAATCTTATTTTTCATTGTAAGGGCTGGGGAAGTCTTCTTAACTCATGTGTGGTCCCTTTGGCCTAGCAAACATTATCTCAGTAGTTGCAAGATTTTCCTCCACATCCCTTTTTTCCTCTAGCCTTTTTTATTTATTTAATTTTTTATTTTGAGTGTCATCTTAGGACTAGAACATATGGATGGTATAAGCAAAAAGTTTTTTCCAAAATGTGTGTTTTCCTGCTGCTCTTAAGTATCATTGCATTTCTTGAAGGACAAATGATCTCTCACCCACCCGTGGCTTTGTCTCTTATTTTCTTCTCATAGTGACACTTTTGGATACGCCCCTCTGTAGGCAAACAGGTGAGCAATAGGGAATTTTTAGAATATTCATAATGAAGGAGCTGATAGATTTCCTTTATTCCTCAGACATCCCCTTTTTCTTCTTCCCTTTATCTTCCTGTAGAGAAAAGAATTGGGCAGGGGAAGTAGGGGAATTCCTGGTTCTTTATCTCTGCTTAGGGTATCTGGTGGTGTCTTCAAATGACTTTTTTTCATGGGAAAAAGTTTCCCCAGGTTTAATAGGAGCTTTTTCAGAGCTGCTGTCAGGTCTTTGGAAGGCCTTACAACTTAGTGGGGTCCTGTTACTACATCTCAGTTTGTTATTGCATGTTTTGTTGCAGTTTGCATGCAGTCAAAGAGATAACACATTAGTAAACATTTTTGATAATACCTGGACAGATTGAAAGGATTTTATTTTTTTAATTCTAGTTCACCATTCCATTACTGGGATAGCACACTTGTGGTTTTTTATCATTCTTTATCCATTAAATTGACACTGCATTTGGACACTTCTTCAGTATTAGGCTTTTCATTTTCCTGTGATCAGTGGAAATGATCAATAGTATTGACCTATGCCAAGACAAATCCCCTGTTTCTTTCAAAAGGCCAATAGTAGAGATGTTGAAAAGTAGCTGAAGAAACCTAATGCTTAAACTATTAAACCAGGAAACTGGGAAGACCTACATGTTCTGAATGTCGAGCAGTCTGGCTCGAGTGCCCAACAACCCTTTGGACTGTCATTTCTGGTCCCTGCCCAACAGCAGCATGTGTTGCACATCGCTCTGTTCATGCTAATCTACTCACAGGCTGATAATCCCAGCCACATGGGCACCCGCAGTTTTGGTGATGTGCATTGACTCTTTTATTGTGAATTGATCTGCAAATCCACCATCGCTCTAATTCTCATCTAATTAGCAGTAATCTGTCAATTCTTGTTTGGCACATGGGGTCCTGTTTCCAGCCCATGAGAACTGACTCAGCAGAGCTGCTGTGCAGCTCTGATGTTTTTGCTTACTTTTCCCTTTTATTAATTGTAAAAAAATTATTTTTAGCTTGCTTTTGCATCTTTATATTCTGAGAAAAGATTTTCTGATTCAACTACTTGAGTCTGAAGAAATGTGAAACATCTTTACCTGCTTCCTTCTACTTGAAAAAGCACTTTATTGAAAATATGCCCACATTTTGTGAACTCCTCTTCCCCCTTCAGGAATATTTCTGTGACTTCTTACAGTAAAATGCCTGCCAGCTTTTTCTTCAGTTTCATGAAGAAAGGACCACTATTCAGATCTTTCAGTTATTGCAAAATATAGATGCCTTTCCATAACAAAACAATTTTCCATGAATCACTGTCTGCTTAACTTGAGAGCAATATAGAGGTGGTATTGAACTGAATTCTGTTATTTTTTGGTAATATTTCTCCCATGATTTGGAATTTTAAAAGAAAAGATGGGGAATATCTTTGAAAACTGCTTATGATTGACATGCTTTTTTCTGCCAATGTTGTTCTGATACTGTCAACTCATCATCCTTTGGTATTTATAATTACATTGTTAAGTCTGAATCAGGTAGCTTTTAGTACAAATTCCCAATGAAACAATATTCCTGGTGGTTTACTTTTGTGAATGCTACACCACATTGCATCTTTCATGGGGAAAGAAAAAAGCAACACAACACAAAGTTCTTATGGTGGGTAGATATCAAATATACTACTTTGTATGATATCAAACATACTACTTTGTTTTCATCTGTGATTTCTTACGGCCTTTGGCACTAAAAATATAAATCAGACTTGCTCTGGTACTAAGACTTGTCAGTAGCCAGAGACCAAAAGGCTGTAAGACAGACTCTCCTGAGAGCAACACTTTCACAGAAACATAAGGCAGCCATGTGTATGAGTACTTCATCCACATATATTAGGCATCTATTTACTTTTTTCACACATTATCTTATTGAAAAAAACAAGCTCCTAACTTTTGGCTATTTTTCTTACTAATTTTTAAAGCATTGCAAAGGCTCATGGGGAAGCAAGATTTCTCAGAACTGAATATCAAGGCTTTTGGATATCAGTGTAGGCCTTTTGTCCTTCACTTTGCCGGGTCATATTAATTCTTTTTAGACTTTGTTACATTATAATACTGTTGAGGAATTTTTCTAAAATTAGCCCTGCAAGAAATATTTGATGTGAAATTGCTTTGATTTGAATAAGGAAAGTGGCTGCAAATCAGCACACTTTGGACAATGTTCTGCAAGATCTGTAAAAAAAGCTGTCAAAGCCGGGTATAAGCATAATTTTGCATTGTCTGGAAGTCTGGAAGCATTTATAAGCAGATTCTATGGATACATTTGACTTGGAATGTTTGAGAAGGGAGTGGATAAGGGAAAAAATTGCAAGCCTCAAACTATATGTTATCCATTTCAAATCTAGGCTGCTCTCAGAAATGGTGGCCACAGATTATTTGGTTTCTCTTCTCTGTGAAAATACTTCCTTGGGTTTTTGTGATCTAATCAACAAAAATAAGCAAAAAAGTGCTTCTTCTTCCAAGGTGGGTGGTAGGGACTACAATATTTCTAAGAGTCTTTCAAATAGGTGTGTAGGATCTATCTATCTATCTATCTATCTATCTATCTATCTATTGATCTATCTGTCATGTAGCTGTAAGTCATACCACAGTGGAAGACTCAAGACAGTATTTTTTGCATTCTACTGTAATGTATCACTGGAGCTCAAAAACATGGAGGAAAGGTGGGAGGGAGGGAAGGAAGGAGACAATTCGCCTGGTCTAAACACAAATGAATTAGAGCAGACAAACTGAATCTGTTCCCTCATTTGTGGACATTCAGCACAAGGCACCACTGTAGAGGATGGGTGAGAGCAGGGGAGCCTTGGGGGTAAGGCACAATATTCCAGTCAGAGACTTTGGAGATACATGTAAATGTTTAGATTTCTTTTCCAGGATAATCTTTAGGCCCTTTAGGCTTGTGTCTTATTCATACGCATAGATGAACACAAGTGAAGCTGCTCTTCTGCAAAAAGATCAGCATGTCTTTAAGGCCAAATACTTTTTGCACTGTGAAGAAGTGGGACACGGAAGCAACACATCCTGGGATTCAGGACAGAGGAAACTGTAGACAGTGTTTAAAAAAACTGACTTACGTAAAATCTGCCTTCCCTCCTGCTTCTGCTCCCTGGGTCTTCTCAAAGGAGCATATGACTTCTGTGAATGGACAGGTCACGCACTGAGTAATGTTTTGGCTCGGTGTTTACAATGGAGGTAATGGATGCTGGCAGGGGAGCACGCTGGGCGAGCTGTCCCATCTGTTAAGATCTGCTACGGACTCCGCTGGAGATAGCTCCGTGTATTATCTTTCTATGAATCATCATTGCTCCCCTAACAGGGTGCAGAATTCAGTTCAGCATAGCTGATAATGCTTTGAGCACACCTTAGGTAAGAAAGCTATTTTCTACAGTTCCTGCTCTGTGCTGCTGTCTTGTGAATCTTGTTTTTTAAATTCACTTCTACATTATTCTTTTCATCTGAGAGCTGCTGCTGTGTTAACCTTCCAGAAGAAACTCGGAGCAGCAGAGCACATTTGTAACAGTTTAAGGAAAGGACCTGCAATGTAATGTTTTGTTTCTCTTTGTTATAGTTTTACTTGTTTCTGAGCAAATAGAGTCATTTTGAGAGACTTTTTCCCAAGTTTGAGCATACCAGGGGTGAATTTGGCCTGAAGACAGAATGTAAAATAATGGACAGAATGTGAATTATTACCTTGGAGCTTAATGAAATCTGAATGACCAGTGGAGTTTCTCCAAACACACTTTTTAAATATAAAAAGTGAGTCCTTGCTCTCTTTAATCAGATTATTGGCTAAGGTTCAGGAATCATTTGGCAATATTATGTAGCTTATTCAAGCTATTTTTACATAATAGTTCATAATGGAGGAAAACCTTGCATCGTGCTCAACCATCAAAATCACAACCAACCTTCAAAATTCCAAACTAAAATATAAAGAGCCACAGAAATGGATATAGCAATGCCCAGAGAGATACCTTTATTCCCAAATAGCTCAGCTGTAATAAGCAGAGATAGTTGTTTTAAATAATAGCTTTAAACCTCCATAAGACCAGGATTTTAATCAACAACATTCCTCCTGTTTTACCTTTGTATAATTTAGTTAGTTTTCTAGTAAAGTTACAGTTTCTATAGGTAAGTAATAATATATATTGATTTACAGTTAAAGATTAATTTTGTACTTCATCTATTATTCCTTTTTCCTAACCAGCAGAGTTCTTTATTTTCATGTATCAGTGAAAGGAGGACTTGCCTTTTAAACCATGTGGGAAACCCCTAGATGTTATTATGTTAAAAAATAGTAAATGATATCTCTTATTTATTAGAATACTTGTTCTTATTCACTGTTGGGTAGAAATGCCTTGGGATAGAAAGAGAAAATCAAATAACAGTGCAGAAGATCAGCTTTCTGGAAAAAAAAATTCTGATCTGCCAAAGAAAGAGAAAGCACATGGAATATGCTAGATGGATAGAAAAAATGTGATTCATTTAAAGTTGATTTCTTTTAAAGAAATTTTAACCATGAACCATTGAATTAATATTTCTGTTCATTCAGTCCTTCAGAAGTTTAGAAATACCATGTTCAGGTCCCTCAGACTTTTTATTCATAGCTTGGAAACAAAAAGCAAATTTTCACTACGATTCAAATCTAAACAAATTTCTCAGTTTGAATGAACTGATTATTGACTTGGCAAAGCTGAATAAACAGAAATGAGGAGGATGTTATCTCTGGAGCTGCAAAAGAGCCAATAATGGTCATGAGTTTATCCCTTAACATATTGTGTTTCCATGGGGTAAGGAAAAGACTCCTCCAACTCAGTTCTTGGTAACTGGTACAAACAACATTCAGCAGATATGTATTTCCTAATTGTGATTATTTAAAAATAATTTTAAAAATCTAAATTTAAAATAGGTAAGTAGGTGACCATCATTTCAAATTAAAGAGCTACAATTTAAAAAGATGAGCACTAAATAAAAAGCCCACATTCTTATATGGCAGAAACATGTTTGCTATTTGTCCAAAAATTTTTGTTGCCTTTGATAATAGACACGTGTTCAGAAATTGTGCCAAAGGGCACCATTGCCACTAAAACTTCCAAAGGAGGATACACCGTGATTCAGGATACACCTGTCCACAAGGGTACATCCTGAATCTAGAAATGGGCAGGCAGAGTGGCCTGCAGTATTTTTGTATTAAAGGGAATTACCATCTTGTGCATTAGGTGTCACTGCTGCCTGCTCACTTGGGATGAAGCCTCCTGTGTAATGAGCTAAGGCGCAGTGGGAAATCCAGAGAGATACTGTGGGTGAGCTGTGGATAGACCTCGTCCCTTTCCTCCTCTTCTCAAAGCTGTCCTGTGCAGCTCTTCCTCAGCTGGGGTTTATGTATGTTGGACTGTCATTTTCTTCAGTAAACAGCCCTGGGCTAAGAGTATCTAAAGGGTGATGCTCAATAAAGCTTTGGAGAGACAGAGAACCTCATCACCATGGCCCGTGAGGTCTGGGCAGAACTGCACCACTCACCTGCAGTTTTACACAAGAGGGAAAACATCCTGATGGGTCAATGTAGAGGAGGCTCCCATTTGGCAAGCAAATAAACCACAAATAACTGATTAGAAGAACACTCAGTTTCAAAGGAAAATGGACTTTTAAGGCCATTGGGCTGGACTGCTGAAAGAAATGGCTACATAAAGGATGGTATAATACTAGAGGGGAAAAATGTCTGTGTATGGGGCAGAAGAGGAAGATTTTCTGGGTTTGTTCATGAAGTATTTAAGTGCTCTTAGGTGTTTTCTTTGCAGTGTGTGGTAGTCTCACAACCCATGGGTTTGAAGCTGTTTGAAGTTATACTCCCTTGTTTGAGAGTAAAAGTCAGAATCCAGGTTGCACTTCAGGCTATAACTTTTTTGCCTGATAATGTAGATAGAAGCTACTCTCCTTAGTGCCAAAAGCATGTCATTATCTCCCCACAGTTCCCCCACAGATGTTGTTTCCTGACCTTGCTCTGTTTCCTTAATTATGTGTGTATCCGTCAGGAGATGGAGCCTGCAATCTTCTGCATTTCTACACAGCTCTATAGTGGACAAGACTTTGGGGAATCTTCCACCTAGCATGCTGCTGATTAACCAGTGGAACTTGCCTGGGTTCAGGTGGGAAAGTGAGAGAGACCAGCCTAAAATGACCATGTCTGCTAGGAT
This sequence comes from Drymodes brunneopygia, assembly GCA_013400955.1. NCBI lineage: Eukaryota > Metazoa > Chordata > Aves > Passeriformes > Petroicidae > Drymodes > Drymodes brunneopygia. The sequence continues at coordinate 1,027,767 of VZTZ01048625.1, read as the reverse complement.
ATCTTTAGGAAGTTAATGGCAGAGGTGGTATAGCTATCAGTTCAATGCAAGGCAAATAAAAAACAACCTATGGAATTTGTGTGTGTGTGTATGTGTTTAAAACCAGAAGAATTTAAAAAATTATTTCTTTATTCCAGTTAAGTCAAAGTACATGGAACATTTTTTTCCCATGAAAGTATGGTTAAACCATACAAAATATCAGGAATTGTACCTTCCTTACTCTTTCAATACTAGAATTGCAAACCCCTAAAGGAAAAAGAGATGTGTCCAGGTTTTGGATAAGATCTGAACACTTTCCCATAAAATGAGCTAGGCAAGTATCTCTCAGAAAGGCTAAGGTCACCAAAGAGCCATGAGATTTTACCCCTGGTCATGTTTTGTGCCTGTATAAACGCGGCCCATCAGTGCGGGGTCCTACAGCAGTGGTGCAGCTTGATTTCAGTCGGGCCAGCCTGTATGGCAGCAGTAGCAGCAATGTGCTATTTTGACACTTTGGAACAGTCATTCCCTGGCTGTGCTTGGGTTTTGGATCCAAATGCTCCAGGTCTGAAAACAATCAACCTGGGGGCAGCCCTACGACATCTGAGAGGAACACGTGGAAGACAGCAACAAAGCTGGGGACGGTGCTGGAAGGTGTGTCCTGTGAGGGGCGGCCTCATTGCAGCACCAGAGGAGGCCTCAGAGCAGATATAAAGAAGCATTTCTTTACCAAGAGGCTGGTCAAACACTGGAACAGGCTTCCTAGAGAGCTGGTCTATGTCAGTGTTTAACAGGCATCTGGACAATGCCCTTAATAACCTGCTTTACCTTTTGGTCAGCCCTGAAGTGGTCAGGCAGTTGGACTGGATAATCACTGTAGGTCCCTTCTAACTGAACTACTCTGTTCGGTAGCTAATGCCTCACATTTCATCAAATTGAAGCTGTATACCTCCAGAGGAGAGGAACTGTGCCCTGGAAGTGCCTCTTTATTCCCTGTGAAAGTTAGCACCCTTTAAACGCAGATGAAGATACATATCAGAGTTGACCAGAGGAATCCCATACTTGGTAATTTGAATCACCAGTTTTAACAATGATATAAACAGTAAGCTTCTATTTTTAAAATAGTGATGCTTAAACTTGTTCTGCCTTTTTTTTTCTTTTCCTATAAAAGGCTCATTTTCATTGGTTAGAGAAGCAGTTAAAACAAATAAACACTTCAAGCTCAACACGATACTTGGTTGTGGTTTTGTTTTTTTTCCCCCCCAAAAAGGACATAATGCATCTAGAAATGCTTATATAGCAATTAAATAGTTTAATCTTTATCCAGACTCTTAATATTTATTTATATTTCCTCATATTAAGAAATGGCAAATAAAGCATTTCTTGTTCACTGAATTCTAATTTCAACCTTGGATTTTATCAAGCTGCATTTAGATGGAAACAGTTAACAGTCAAAAGCTGACATTATTAATTTTAGTAATTTACTTGTCAGAAAGTATGCAGTAAAGAAGAAGGCTTATGAAATAATTGTTTTTAATGGAAAATTAATAAAGCTAATGAGTGTATGAAAGAAACCATGATGGTACCACAGACTGGGTCTGTGCACCACAGGCAGGGTACCTAAGAGCCATGTAAAGTAAACTTTGTCCTCAGAACAGTTTCTGAAAATGCCCAGCCAGCTCATTGCTCAGCTGCAATGAAGTAATTACTGTATAGTAATCATTGAGGGACAAAGTCAGTGTGAATTGTATCCTCTGAAATCTTTGTGTGTTCTCATGCCTTTGGGAAGTGGGTACCTTTTCTCCAACACCCCAGTTCTCTGATCTGTGTGAAGGATATACTCTTTTTAATGATTTCAATGTGGATATAAATTTTCTTGCTTTTCCCCCCAACTGTCTAACACATTTCTTAGCCGTATAAATGAAGAAAAGATTCTTCCCACTCCTGTGAGCTAACTTAAATGCTCAGGAGAAGTTCAGGCAAACTTTTTTAAAAAGTACAACAGAGTCTGAATATGCTTTCAGTCAGGAGAAATGTAAATATCAGAAGTTGTTTAATTGAAAAGGCTGAAAATAATGTAAATATTTAATGTAGTGCATGACTTCGCAATGTATTTATAAGGTGAGCTGACCTCAAAAGTTTCCTTAACTACATATAAGAGTAGCACCTTTTATCTCATTGGAGTTGAAGGAGAGCTCATTGATTCAGAATATTTTTAAAGTGTACATAAACAGTTTTCAGGTATTAAATCTTGGCCTGAATGTAGGGTGTTATAAAATCAAATGTAACTTTAAGCAGGCCTATTTTTTTATAATAAAAATATGTTTAAATAGGAAAAAATATTAGCTGCTATGAAGTAGCAAATGTTAGAATTGTTTAAAAATGCATCAGTTTTATAGGTTACTTTGGCTCATGTAAATTAAGATTTATCAGGCTGGCTGAGGCAGGTGATGCCAATGGCCTGTGTCTTTCTGTCCAAGGGACTAAAGGTCTGGTAGTTGGACAGCGAGCTTGGAGTGGGTATTTCAAGCTTGGATTCTGATCAAGCTGAAGGCCTTAGACAGAGAGACTGTTTATTGCCAGGAAAATAAGAAGGCATTGTGGAGGCTGACAGACCACTCATGAAGAGAATTCCCTCGATTCCAGGGAGATCTGAAGCCGACCTTGTCAGCAGGGAGTAGATGGCCATGTTGGAAACCAAGCCACGTCTTCATTTGAAGGATGAAGATATGCCCTGTGAGAGTCCTGGTAGCTTGTGGAAGCAGGTAAGTGCAGAGCTTGCCTGTGTGTCATTTCTGAGCCATTTTGGGCTCATCTCCTCTGCCTGTTCCCTCTGCCACCCAAACTCATCCTCCTCACTAGTCCTTCAGCTGCCAGGAGCATCCTGGGCAGTGGGTGATGCAGCAGCAGCAGCCAGGGACTTGCCCAGGTCCTTGTGAAGCAGGGAGAAGAGGCATGAAAAGTGGAGAAGAGGATGTGTGGGTGATGGTCCACCAGCAGCTCCTATGTCCCTTACATACCAAACCAGCACTGGTAACACCTAACACAGCTCTGTCACACTTGTCCTTGGGGAGCTTTGATCACCTTTTACACTGCTCATGCAACAGCAGGTTGATAAATAACCAAAAGGAAGCAACTCAAGTTGAGCAGTTCAACAACCTCCCATGTCTCCTCTGAGCAGCAGTATCAGTCGGGCCTTTGCCCTGGGGGCTGCATCTCCTTGGGAAAAGCCAAGAATATTATGTCTGGACAAAATACTGCTTTCCTTTGCTGACATTTCTCTTTAAGGAAAAGGTGTTTCAAAGAAATGTTAAGCTCAGAGTATTAAGCCTGTCTCAAATGGATGTGTCACTTTTATTGGAATTCTAATTAAACATAGACTCATAAAAAAGAATACCTTCCCAATTTAAATATGGCTAGCTCTCATGTCCGTATGATTCCAAAACTTATGATGACAGATTAATGACTAGAGTGAAAGTCTGTCATAACCTGGTAGGATAAAGCTAATCCAAATCGACTATATGCCATGATTTTATGACACAAAGTTATTGAAAAGTACAAGAATAATTAAGTGGAAATATAATGGAGGAAGCATTTTTCTGAGCTCTGGCACTGTGGACAGAACCTGCCACCTGATATGGTTGGTTAGAATAGCAGATCTGGAGTAGTAATACTTTTTTATGCTACTTTTTAAAGAAACTGTTGCTCAAGTAGTCCATCACTAAAATTCGTTCTGAAAAAAATCATGACAGTTTGGCAGTTATAAAACAGAGGTGCTTTGTTTAACTGGGTGACACTAATTATAGGTAAGAGCTCTATAAACACACTCCTTTGTTCACTGGAAGCTGGACAACACAATAAAACTCTGGCATAACAAAAATGTCATCTATAAATAAACAGAAAAAGAACTGCATTTTAATTGAACACAAATAAGAAAATAAGTTAGGGGAATTTAAGCTGAATGTTGAGGCTTTGGTTTATTCTTTCAACAATGCCATTGAAAGGGTCTTTGAAATACCTCCATCTGGGTCTTTCAGTGGTGTCACTTATAGGAGGCTGAGCTGTGCACAGATCCAAGCCAGTCAGCTTCATAAACTCACTATTTTGGCCCAAATCTCTGTGTCTGCTTAAGACAGGCCAGAGGCACAGTGCAGGTGCTTGGTCTAATGATGACCAATATCAGAGAGAGTGGAGTCCTATCAGCATTACATTCTGTCTGACCCAATGAATGTTAGTATGAGGCTGAATTCAGCTTGCATTTGGTTTCAAGACAGAGCTAGGATTCTTGCACAAGTCCTGTACCCCTCCATGGAGACGTAACAGCTTCATTAGTGCTACCTGGATTTGCCTGCCTTGTGCTTTTCTATTGCACAGAGGAGATGTATGCTGAGAGATGTCACTTTCTTAGGCTGAAGTGAGAAAGGCCAAGTACAGGCATCTGTTGCTAGAGAGTGATCAGACTGTTAGCAACAGATTAATTAATGACAAGTATTATATAAACTGCAGGTGAGATTCATCTCCACTACCCTGTATGTCTAAAACCTACATGAAGCTCACAGGAAGCTATTTATCCAGAGCTCTCTGTATTTGGTGGAGGGAGAAGTGCTATTCCAGAGGATGAATTGCCACAGAGTATGCCTGGAGTATGGTAGGTACAACATGCTTTGTCAATGCTTTACACACTGTTTTATGACATCTGGCCTTAATATATTTCAGACCCTTTAGGACAAACAGTTTTTAAAGTATTGACATACTGAGTATTTTAGTGTAGAACAAACTAAAATGTAGAGATGTTCTGGTTTGTAATTAGAAATATGTGCTCTGTCCAGGTGAAGTATGTTTGGAATGGGTGAGAGAAATGCATGCAGCAGAGGTCAGGGTGGTGTGTGGCTCCTTGGACATGTGCTGAGGCACTACAGTGCTGAGCACAGCACAAACCCCTGTACAGCAGGCTGGACTGTGCCTGGGAGGTCAATGTTTCATCATCTGAACAAAGAATGAGGGAACAGGTACGCTGTCCTTTTCATCCTTGAAAGCCTGAATTTAAACCACTTCTTACAATTTCTGCTAAAAGGCTAGCTCCAAGTCACTTTGAAGCACCTCCCTCCCTCAGATCTAACTCTCATTTCACTGCATTTTGGAAATCCTACTGCAGATCTCTGTGGTGGCGGTGGTGAAGAGGCAAGCAGTGAGCTCTTTGGATGCAAGGAATTTTAGGGATGTGAAGAAAGGTGGCTGTGGACTCTGTTCATGGGACTTTTCCAGTCTACCTCAGGGGCTAGTTTATCGAGGGTGGTTTCCATGAGCCCTTTTATTCCAAATCCTATCCTATAGGCCAGGCTATATTTTAACAATCTGGAAAAACTTGTTGCAACTGTTCTTTCCAAACAGCACGAACTACAATGATGCAGACGTTTTCACAAGTTGTGTTGGCCATCAGTCACAAATTCAGTAATAGCACAATTGTGTGGCTGACACCGCAGCTTTCCTTCAGCTTCCCCTGCCTGCCTCCCCACGGAGCCCGCTCGGGCAGCTGTCCCTGGGAGCTGCTCTGGGACCGAGGCGCTCCCGGCGGAGGCGGAGCGGGGCCGTGCCGGGAGCGCGGAGCGGCAGCGGCAGCAGAGGGAGCTCTGCGATGGGGAATGCGCCGCAGCTCGGCTTTTCTCGCGGAAACAGAGCGAGCCCGAGCCCTGCGGAGAGCCCAGCACTGCCGAGCAGCCGTGGGCAGCGTTGGCATCCTTTATTTACCGAGGAGCAATATTGCCAGCCATCCTAGCCATCCCTAAACTGAGATATCAACGTGACTTCGGTTCTTCCTCGGAGTCCGACTCTGCAGCACGCGCCGCAGAAAGGCTGCCCAGAGACGGCATTTGTGTGGAAATATCGACTGTGGGACATCAGTGAGAGCAGATGGGCCACGGGCAGCGTGGGCAAGGAAAACCACCGGGGTGTGTACGGCAGCTGATGCACCTCGCACTTTCCGAGCGTGAGACGCGAGGTGAAAGGCCGAGGGGCAGTAATCACAATTGCAGGAATACACTTGGAAGCCCGAGTGCTTTCCTGGGATCAGAAAATATGCTTGTATTGTTGGGGACGAGGTATTAAATAAGTTAGTTAAAAACCTCAAATGTATTCCGAATGGATTTTCATGCCTTTGTAATCGCTGTGCTTAAATTACCAGGTATATCCCTCATTTCAGCAGGCACTTTACAAAGTTTTCAAATCACATTTAATTGATATTTAGTTTCTTTTAAACTACTTGCTGCAGAGCAATAACAAAAATTTAGGATAACTTCTTTTCAAAACAGAACCAAACTATGTAGCTCACTCATAGAAAAGTTGAAATACTGGGAGCTAAGCAGCTTGCAAAAAGTATGCTAGTTAGAGCTTCGTAACATGGACATAAACATGAAGTTTTATGTGCCTTTCTTATATTACTAAGTAGTATATTTTAAAACTCTAGTTTGCCCTGGAGTTGTGAAAAACATTAAATATGCTGCCTATTGGAAATATGACTGTTTACTTTAAGTGTCACCTGTAAATTAAAAATTAAATAGAAAATCAAATCGAAAAGAGAAATTCATTAAATTGAAATAAGCCCAAGTGAATAAGTGCAATATCTCACTCAAATGAAAAAGCATAGGGCAAGAGCTTATTTGCTGGAGACTTTTTGTCCTCCCTGTGTAGTTTTTGTCTGACATTTCTAAATGGTATAAATACTTACAAGTTCTGGGTATTTTCAATTACTATTGTTAGACAGAAAAGCAGCTCCAGTTTCTTCAAACCTTATTTCATTGAATGTGTCTGAGTCACAGGAAAAGTCATTCCATCATGTCTAGAAACTGTTTTTACTCAGAGCACTTGTCAGGAAAGAAAATAAACAAGTATTAGTTCCTGCCACCATTCATTTCAGAACAGTTACAACCAATATAATTAGGTCTCAGATTTTTTTAAAAAAAGGTCTGAATGAAAAGATATAAGATTATATATGTCAGTTGCTGAACATTTGGCATGAACAGCTTTTCCAACACTTGCTCTGCTTATTATAAGGTTTGAGTTGTAAATGACTGCATTCAGCAGCAAACCTGTCAGGTTGGAGAGCTTTTCATTAAATGTTTGATCTAGAAAATTTTAATCAGTGCACAAATAAAACAAATTATTAAAGCACTACATCAGCTGCAGTATGTGTAATTGGGATGAATGGGGTGATGTAACTGGTGGGGAGCAGCACAAGCATTCTTGAAAGGAGGCCTGGAGCTACAGAACTTGTTACCACCAGAGATGAAACAGAGCCTGAGTCTTAACCTGTATCTTGAAAATGGTAAGATGCACCTATTAAAGAAATTCCCAAATAACCTGGTGATAAATCATGTACCTTGCAGAGCTTTGTTGGAGAGGCTGGGGAGGGATCACCTTCTAGAATACCTTGTGTTTGGGGAATAACGCTGGGATGGAGCGTGTACTGAAAGCACATCAGCTTTTATTTATAAAAGGAAAAATAAGCACTTTATATTCTTAAGTTTTTTACTCCTGTTCTCTCTCTTAAGTGAAGGATCTTTAGGAAGTTATCTAATGTAAACTATTTTGTCATTTCAGCACAGTTACAACTACTACCTCTGATTAATGCACTGAATTAATGCACCTACTAGTTCTTTGGTAGTTGAGATGCTGATACAAGTTACAATAGCATTATAGCTTATAAAAAGGAGGTTTTTCAACTAGTCTGGTTAGGTTAGTGAAATTTCTGAAAATATCAGCAATGTGTTGCAAGTAATGAAAATTGTAAGTAATTTTGTAAGTAATAAAAAAATAAAAAAATTTGCAAGTAATAAAAAATAACAATGAAAAAGGCAGCTAATTTAGATTGAAAGCCAATGCCACATAACCATCAGATACAGTTTTTAGGGTGGCTTTGTTTAACATTTATATCTAGACTAAGATACAAAATTACTAATTTTTAGGTTTTGTTTCTTGTCTTTGAAGAGTTAAAGTTAGGAAAGAATAAAAAAGCAGGGAGTACCATTTTGCTCAGAAGGCTGCAATAAAGCTAATGTTTCGCAGCTGAGAAATCTGCCTTTTGTCACTCTATCACAAAGTGTTGCTGCAGGTTTGTGTGCTTGAAGTCAGCAGTTGAGGTGAGTCAGTGAGTATTCCTATAGTCAGACTCAGGGGTGAAGTCTTACCCCCATCCAAATCACCAGAATTTTTACTGTTCTTTTCAGGGGAGCCAGAACTTTGCTTTAAAACATTAAATTTGGCAGCAGCAAGGGACCCCAGCAAACTGTGTGTCACAGGGGTTACTGTTCGCTCTGTGCTGGGATGCCCATGCAAACCTGTGAGTATTTTCACCTTCAAATCCAGATATGGCAGTGGTAGAAAAACTTGAGCTCTGCGCCTGATCCAGAGCCTCACAAGTCTGAAACAACAGGAAGAGAAATATGTCTTGAAATTGCAGGATCTGTCATGGTTAAACACAGCCCCTGTGACAAAAACTCAGTGCAGAAACCAGATCTGGCTCTTGGTCTCTAGATGCAAAAATTGGCTAATGCTCACCACATGGGAAGGCCAACCACCAAAGATAAATGAAAGCAGTTTTTGGTCAAAAAACTTTCAACTCCTACATTTTAATTCTGTATGGCTGCCAGACTTTGGTGGAATCTTCCTGCAGGATGAGGGACCTGGTTGGAGCACCAGCCATGAGGGCAGGAATGGTGCTGAGGGGCTATTTTTAGGTGTCTTTGGAAAAAGATGTCTTTTGTGCTCTGTAGGATAAGGGGATTAAAAGGTTTTGTTAATTGGTTTGATGGAAGCTGGTTTGGCTCTGGCTCCCTAGGCCACAGGCAGCTCCATGTATAGCTGGGCAGCCTCAGCTCTGCAGCTCTGCAGCCCTGACAGAGGTGTTGTGTCTCCCTCCCATTGTGACCTTCTGGACCAATGTAGGAACAGAAAATATGTATATATATAAAAAATATAATTTCCCATCATCTTTAGTCCCACTGTACCTTTAAAATAAAGTATTTCTTTCATAGTTTTTTCCTTGTAATTTTATTATTTTTTTTATTTATGCCTTGCCTTTTGAACAGCAATTTATATCCTGTGTGCCTTATCTCAGGTAAGATAAAAATAGTGGCTTCACTCCATTAGTGTAATCAGTTGTGTTAATATCTCTGATTGTAGGCTTGGCTCAGAGTTTGCATTACCCCATACAGGCTGTGTCTGTGCAGGTACAGTCTATAGATACCTTTAAAAACTACCACATGTTTAAAAACAAAAAAATTTGAATGATGAGATAGTAGTTTTTAAGAGATATTTTAGAGCAAAAAAATTTCAGTATGTTTTCCTTCAGATTACAAGTCTTTAAAACTTATCATTTGAAATTCAACGATCTAGTGTATTTTGTCTCATTTCTACATAATTTTCTAAACACACTCTGACAGAGTATATGCCAGTGCTTATATACACTGAAAAAAGTTCCCAGTTACAGTGTGAAAATCATCATGTGTTTCTCTATATGGTAAATAAGAATATAATTAGTTGCTAGAATTTGCTGCCTTTGAACAAGGTTGACTTTGGTACTGCCAAGTGTCTAATAATATCCCCGTTAGCTCGATCAGTTTATTTCTTCTCTAATTCCCTGAAGACCTCCCCACATACTACATCTTATACTTTGCCTGGCTATTTTCTGCTCCACTTGCAAGACCAATGCTTCCAAACGAAACGAAACTCCTTAGGAAGTGCTTAGCTTCGTGTTTCAAAGTTACTCATTCTTTTCTAGAAACACTCAACAGCAGCAGAGTTCTAGACAGACTTTCTCTTTGTTATTTCATTCCTCAGGTACGGCCAGTCTCAGCATTTTTCTGTCCATGTATTTTAGTAACTCACAACACTTCTTCACCACCTCTGATCGTCGTACCTGCTGCTCTCTGTATGTCATCCACAGTGGGGAAAAACTGGGATGTAAACAGAGTCAGCAATTCATAGTAAAACTTGCATGAGAATCACCACCTCTAGAAGTTCAGCAAAAGCCTTTTTTTTGCCTTGTGCTTCCAGCAGGCTTTTTGCCATCTCTTAGGGCTTTCCACAAAGAAATTGATGTCTCAATCAGTTGTAATTGCATTCTTTTATTCTACTCTCCTGTACACAAATAAGCTGCTACATTTGTGGGGTTGTTTTTTTTTTTTCCCTAAGTATTTTTTTTTTAAAGAGAACCAGCTCTATTGCTGTCTGGGCATTTGATTTCCATTCTAGCCCTGTGATCTTTACAGCACTGTTTATTTCATGCTACCTTGTGCTCAGCGTCATCGGATCTTCTGGCAAGGGCTGTGTCGTTTTTCTTTCCTGACATTAGCTATTTATCTTTGCTACTGAAACAATACTTAAAACCCTTTAGGAGTACAGCTTCAGAAAAACAAGTTCTGCCTTCTTCCACGATGCACCTTTATTTCCTAAAGGCGTTTCTAGTAAACCTTGCTATAGCTGAATGATTTTTAGTGGTGCTGTTTGCTTCAAGGAGCTGGGTAATCCATCTTGGATATATAAGTGCATTCATCTTTTCCAGCAGCAGAGACTATGAAAAGCTGTTTTATTTCCCATTCTGATCTCTTTCAAGCTCGGATATGCCCACTCCAGCTATATAAGTGGTGACAATGGGTATACCTTTCTGCCTGGTTTGTACGGTGGTTATTAAGGTAAAATTGAAGTTAAGTGGAATTTTTTTGAGCTAGAAGGATGATATTTAATTTCTATGCTTCTCTATTATTTGCTATATGCACCCCCCATCCATCCATGCTTCCTTGTAACTTATTGGCAGGGCCTTGTGAGACTTTTATGCTGACAAATATTCTGGGGATTTACTTTTATTCTTATTCTTACAAATGAAATGTATAACTTTCAACAGAAGAAGTTAATTTACTGTCTCATTCGGCATCAGGTAAGTCTGAATTTCAATTTCTTGTTTATTTACATAACATGTAAATTTGGTGGCTAGTGCTGCTATTAGCTGAAGTTCAGTTATGTCTGAATAAGTGTCTTATTTATGCCTTTGTGTAATATGCAAGAAAAACCTCTCCTCGAAAATTTCACTGCATTTCATGTACCTTGTATTTTAGAAGACTTTTAATATTTGTTTGCCTTGAACATTACATTGCAAGTGTAACTGTCACATAGAGTGTGTTGCTTGATCTGTGAGGGGAGGGGAAAGAGAAGGGGAAATCAAGCTCAAAATGAGTACTGTGTCTTTTGTCCTACTTCTCAATTTTCTGTTGCTTTCATATGTCATTTCTTCTTTTTCACACGACTATGCTGAAGTTTGTCTCCAAACTCAATGTATTGTAAAATAAATTAAATGACATGCAAATATTTATCTTTTTTTTTTGCATTATCATCTACGATTAATGACTTTCTCCATTTCAAAAGTGAAGATATTTGAATGCTTCTCCCTCTTAAACAAAGAAGAAAACATGCAAAGGAAACTTGCAAAATTAAAAAGTGAATCATTCAGAAAGAGATTAAGTTAAAACTGATATATTTTTTAATACCAAGTATCAAACATGCTTCAAAAATTCAATCTGGAACTCACCTACATAAAAATACAAGTTATGTAAATGTTTTCTCTAGGAGTATCTAGGAGAGGCATTAATGCCTGAGTCTTAAGTCTCCAAAATATTTGCAAACTACTCGAAGCATTTTGCTGTAATTTTTTTCTAGTGTAGTCATACGTTGGACCCTGTTACATTTTAATAATTGATTACAGACATGGGATGAAATGTTGGCCCCACTGAATCCATGGGAGTTTTCCTATTGACTTCAGTGAAGCCAGTATTTTACCCATGGAGTTACATCAGCAAAACACAACAAGCCAACTTCAGCTAAAATAAAATCCAGGGCATATTCTGTGTTACAAGAATGAAAGCAAAGCTGTACCCTTTCTAAAAAAGGTTTTGTGCATCTATACGATTTTGACTAAATGAATGTTTTTGCACCTGTTGGGTTAAAAGCAATAAAAAATAAACCTGCTGTCGTTGTTTTGGAACGTGTACCTAATTTTACAATACATACCACAGTAGTTCATCCTAAATTTAAAAACTGCAAGTTTAATTTTTTTTCATACACAAGTAATATAATCTCTAAGTCACATGTGAAAGTACCATGTAATTTATAGTCATGATATCAGCAGTATATTATGCAAGTTCTTAGTGGCAGATGAGGTTTAGTAGTGCAGACTGATTTTTGTTTTACTTAATGTGACTTCTGATAACTTTCCTCTTGAAAAAAAAGATTTCTTAGTCCTTGGATCACAATGGCTTTTTATTTCTTCCTGATAGCATAGGAAGAAGACAAAACCATGCTAAAAAAAAAAAAAATTGACTTTCCTGACTGATGTTTGTGTGAAATGCTGGCAGCAAACACTTTACTTCTTCTGCTGCAATATCATGATTACAAATTTTGCAGTTACACAGGAACTGCTGGGATTATCCCTCGTCATCTCCTTCTCAGCTTTTCAGCTAGAAAATAAGGTGGAAGTTTGACTCTTCCTGCACAAAGCCAGTCTGAGCAGACTATGCAGAGAATAGTAAGAGGGGTAATGAATCCACAAATTTTGGGAAGCTCCATTACAACGCCTCTTCAGCCCCCACCAGTGGGGTAGAAAATGAGCCACTGTCAGTACACACCGCTGCCATATGGTACCTGCATATCCTCATGCAAAATAATTTTTCTCATTCTGTTTCAAGCAGAAAAATCCACGGAGTGAGTAATGTGAAGGTGTGAATGAGACATCTTTATAGCACATTTAAAGGTGGGGGAACACCTTCGTACCTCTGACATTCATGACATCCCCAAGAAGAGAACCAGTAGAAGACAGCCTGTTTAAAAAAAAAAAATACACTTAAAATGTCTGTAAGGTCTTTTTGCCACCTGACTCCATGATTTTTATCTGTAAATACAGCTGCCATGTTACTTGTGTCCATTAATAATCAGAGATGTGACCAAATGAGACAGATCAGAATTTCTATTTTTTGCTTCTTGTTTAAATACGGTTTCTAAATTAAGCTCTCAGAAACATATAAAAATGTCATATCTTTCAACTCTTTTTTTTTTTACCTCATTCTGTTCTAAGACTAAAAATACAACAACCCACCAACTAAAAAAACAACAACCCACCAAACTAAAAACAACTAAAATCCAGTCAGAGGCTAAAAATCTATCTAAACCTCCATATGTGTCTAACTGGATCTATAGTACCTAAAAACTGTTTATCAAATCAGTCTTCCATATCATGCACTAAACAAATTATTACTAGGAGTATTCAAAAAAGCACAGCATTAAAAATGGTAAAATAAATACAAAAGAGGTCATGCAGGATCTCTGTGGAAGAAAAATAATGTGAACAATTCTGTTACCTCATCCCAAAAAACCATGAAATAATGGTGTCTGAATATGGAGGAAACAAACTGTTATTTGAATTGATGTGAATGTAGAAGGAAATATGAAGTCTCTCTTATTGGTCTCCTGGAACAGAACACATGGCACAAAGCTACAATGAAGAGATCATTCAGGTATCTGGGATCTGACCTGCTTGGAGAACCCTTGTGTACCTGCTTGTCCACAAGAGGTGAGGAGTTTAATGGCATTGTGTATCAGAGCTGAGAGAACACGTATGCCTTGCACAGGCATCCAGAACAAATGTACACTGAGATCTGAAGGAGAGGAGGTTGGTCAAACTGTGCTTCCTGACATGCTGGCATCCCTCATGAATGGAGCAGGAGAAATGATGAAAAGAGAGGAGACAATCCTCTCTCTTGCAGTTCTGGGCCTTGTGAGCACCCTCACTGTTGTCACCAGGCTGAGGAGGCCAGCACACACCTTTCTGCATGAATGAGCTTCCATCTGGGTCTTTTCTGTGGGAAGGGCTGTGCCTCTCCGTTATTCTGCTCATTCTTTTTATGTGGACCAAGCATGACCAATGACTACCCTTAAGTTTACCAAGAGAAAGGAGAAACATGGAATAAAACTGATTTTGGGTAACTTAAGAAGCATGAAAAGCCATCATTTTAAGTGTTGCTTCAAGCAGTTAGATGCACCCAACTACCACATCTTAAACAATGTTTAAGGTCAAAAGCCTGTGAGTCTAGAGCAAGCCTCCTTCCACCAGCTAGCTTTGTGGCTTCTCCATAGTAACACACATTGATTCTGTCCTACAGACACTCAGCAGTTTAGATCAGACAGGAGAGTTTGGAGTTAAGTGATTTGATGCTTCACAAGCAGCCTTCCAGGAAGTGGAAAAGAAATGGCCAGTCTCTGGGCTGTGGCTTCTGCAGCATAGATGAGGTCAAACATGGAGTGCTCCTGCTTGGCTCATCCAACTTCAAGTCACTTTGCCTCTGCAGATAAACTCTATCAAGGAGAACATGGATCCCCTATTAGATCCATTTTCAGTGCTCACACGATCTTGTAAAACCCAGGAGGTACTGCTAGGCATCTTTATTTCCAGAAGGCATAGAACTGGGGCAATTAGTACTGTTATAGGACTAAATGTGCTCCTATGTAAATCCATATTACATCTGTATGTAGACAAAGCATTTTCCAGCTTTGCCTGTACTCCTACAGAGACCTGGCTCTCTATTTTATGTCACCAGCTTAAGACACAAATGTCATTAAGAAAAAGCAAGACCGTCAGCTGAATAGGTGAGGAGATGTATGTAGAGCACAGAAATGCAGATGTGACTTGCTCGGAATCCCACAGGACTGTTTCACATCCCTGAGATGTATCACACTTCCTTTCCTCTCCAGTCCACTCAAGAAATGATACAGTTGAACAGGAACATTGCTTATCATTTACAATTCAGCTAATAGAACATTTTAAAAAAATGTTTGATACTACTTAACTTCTGGTTAACTCTACTTACTCACCAGTTTCTGTCTCAGCTTTAAGACTAATCTGGTACTTCCTATTGAGCTCCTGAAACCATAGAGAATACTTGGTTCCCTTCACTGATATCCTCTTCAGTCTGTTACTAAAATAAGGAGAGGTGAGATCTGAACAAAGACGTAATAATTAAGAAATCGAGCATTTCATAAGAACGCCAGAATTACATTTGTTCAGGATATCACTAGGATTATTATACATTAAATAGCATAATTTGTTCCTCCTTTTAAAATGCATTTTACTATCACCATGGATTAAAGTATATGTTAAGATCTAGAAATCAATTTTTCCCCTTACCATTTTATTTCTTAGGCTTCACTTCTGTGTGATTACTGCTGAATTACTTTTTTGTGGATAGTTTTGTATGATAAATGGGGAGATCTGAAGTTTTAGTAGCACGTAAGGAGGTGAATAAATTACTGTTCGATTAGACTAAAAGACATTGCTGAGAAGTACTTGTAACAAGATAATTGCAAGTGCCAGAGCTGAGAGTAACGCTCAACACTGGCAGCAGCTTAGTTAAACATGTGGTTAATGATGTTATAGAAAGAATGGGTATGTAAAATATTCAACTCTACCAGCAGCAAATATTCATTTTATGTGACAGCAATAGTGACTTGCTGAGACTGATGTTTGACATACAAAACTCCTACAATTATTTTAATATCTTTAACTCCCAATGATTTTAATGATATGACAAAGATTTTAGGTGTTTGCTGAAACAGCACTACTGTCATTTACTATCAGTTAAACAAAATGTCATTCTAACTCATATCACTTCAAATGTCTGAATAGTTTTTACACCCATTAAGTTAGTGTTACAAAGAGTGTGTTCTTTTCAGGTTTTATACTTACAGACTAAAACTGACGAAGACCTATATGGCAAACATGTGTTAGAGCATATAATAACATGTTTATATAATACAGAAAGGTATTTAAGTAGGGATTTTGCCATCAGAAGAAAGCAATTTTATAAAAGCCTGAGTATAAAAATAGAAAAGCAGTGTATGACTTTGTACCTTGAAATTAGTTTATGAAAAAACAGGTAGTGCCTCATGGAGTTGATTGCTCAGTACTTTTCATTACAAGTTTCTTCAATCTCTTAAAAACATTGCCAAGTTCTGAACCATTCAGGATGGAGTTTTCCTGCCCTAGGCAGGAGTATTCTGGAGAGCTGCTTCCAAACTTCAATCATTCCTAAAGCAATATTCCATAAAAGGAAGTTTCCTTGCCTAACAGTAACACACATTTCACAAGTTGGTATTTTTTGTTTGGTGGTGTGTTGTTTTTTTTTTTAACATATACTGCTTTTGGAGCAGGAACCAGAAGTTCTGCAGAATTATCATTTTGCTGTTCCAGGAGGTGCCTTTGATTAGCCTCTAAGATTTGTTCAAATTTGTCCCCCGTATAGAGTGTGTTCTCAAGTTACGGCTTGTCAGCTGAGCTGTGGTAACTGACTCTGTGTACATTCCTCATTTGCCGAGTGGAATATGCTAATTCAAACCACCTTTAGAGGAGTTCGTATTAAAGAGTTGTTCTTCACAGTGACAGCACACAAGCAGACATCAGCTCAACTTGAAAGCAGCAACTTTGCAGGCAGAGGAGCGTCTCTTGTACTATCAACATCTCATAGTTTAAATCAAGAAATAACTTGGCAATTATATTTTCTCAATGTCCCTTCTCTGCTCAGTGTCCTCGGGCTGAAGGCATCGACACATTTTCTTCTCTGTGAACTGCTCAGCTGCCAGGGATTGAAGTGAGCATAGAACAAATCAAAGCTGCACCTCAGTGCCCCTTTTCACATCCCCATTCAGAGATCAGAGTGGCTGCCTTAGGACAGACAGAGTAACGCGCAAAAAAAAATGGAAATAGAGAAGTAAAGAGCTGGAAGAGGGAGGAGAGCAACAACATCTGAGGGTGGCAAGTGAAGCAGAAGGTGGGCACGGGGAAAAGCAATAATATGTGACGCATATTGCAGCAGATTTCAACCTCAGAGGAACCGTTGACATTATTCTGTACTCATTCTCCCCCCAGGACTACAGCTCATTTCAAGAGTCTTTCCTCGGGCCCTGAGACTCATATCAGGAACCCCAAACCTCTCTGCTCTGCTGTCAGCAAAAACCAAGGCAACCACCTATCAAGCATTTGTCACCACCCTCCGTGGGGCAGACACACACAAACTGCTGCCACAAGCTGCCTGTCTCTTTAAGAGGTAGAGATCTGTCCAAACATGTATGTGGCAAGTAAAGCTATTGATCTGAATAAAGTGGTGGTTCTGTTCATCTTGCTTTTAGGATCTTTTTTTGCCATAACTGACTCTTACTACAGAGGTAGCTGGCGGATTTGGGCCCTGTTATCCTTGACTGGCACCTGAATTCTCCATTGCCGTCTACGGTTTGGTCTCATTGAGAAACCTGGAGAAAAACCCCACTGCAGTCCCAGAAAAACCCATCGGTCAGCCACAGTCCCAGCTGCATATCTGTGAGAAGTGTGAGTACATAAATTGTATGATGAAATTTCAATGAGAGATGCAGAGCTTTTTCCTGCACTTAAATCTTTTTGTCATGGCCTTAAAATCTGCTGTGTTTGTGTATGCTAAAACCCTTCCTGTAAGACAGAAATAACTGCAATTATTAATTTAGTCAAGTATGTACTTTATAATTCCAGGACGTTTAGAGGTAAGGCACTTTGCACTCAATATGCAATTTCCAAAGATAATACCTGACAAAATGAAGGCTTACAGTGACAGCATCATTGAGCTTTATCCTAAGGAGTTAAATGAGTTCAAAACCTATCATCAGTCACTGATAGGATTTGCTTCTATCTGTTCAAATCCTGCATTAAGTGCCAGTGAATTGTTAAAAGCTGATGATGATAATTAGACAGCCTAATATAAACCTGTGAAAGAATGGTATTATTAGGAGTAAAGTGCTGTATTATTGCCATTTGTAAAGTAGTTCCCGATTTTGGCAGTACACTTTATATCACTCTCTCCTCTGTTAATGGAATATCAGAGAAAACCCAAACTGGGCAAGCCATTGCAGACTCTGAGACCCTCGAAACACTGAGCTTTCTTCATGAGACATTCCAGGCTTAGGTGCTAAAACACTGCATCAGAATTAAGTCATACCTCCTGGCATGAATCAGCTGCTAAATCCAGTTCAATCATGTGTATCTTTGATACGAATACCTCCTGGATAAATGCAGTGTGGGCTTAGGTGCCAAAGGAACCTCCAGACCCAGGTGCTAGAGGCACTGCTAAGGAGCATTATAGGCTGAGAGTAAAAAAAAAAAACAAAAAAAAACAAAAAAAAAAAACGAGAAAAGGAGGCACTGAAGTAGTTACGGCGTGGAACAATAACTTTGTCACCGGCAATCGTCCCAGACGACGACACTGAGACACTGCCAACTAGATGCAGAATGCTTAAATGTTGAAAAAGCAGCGAGACACTCGATTATATCAGTTAGGATTCTTTGTGACTCCAGCGCCACTGGTTCCGCCGCGGCATCAAACCCTGTCAGGCGGCCACGCGTGGAGCGGGCACACCTGGGCAGGTGGACAGCGGCGCACCCTCGCAGGGCTGCGGCTCGGGACGGAGCTTTCCCTCCTTTCTCGGGCACCGCGTTACTTCTTAGACATTTCCTAGAATAAAGAAACTCAAGCAAACAAAAAAAGCCGAAAGAGTTCGGTGCTGCAGGACCCGAGTCCCAGCTGAGCGCGGGTCCCCCCTGCGGCTGCCGCTCAGCAGAGGCTCCACAGATGCCGGAGCTCGGCACGGCCGGANCAGCCTGCGGCTGCAGGGGCTCTTCCCTCCGCCACCGCATCTGCTCCGGAGGCGGCAGCCACGGTCCCCGCCGCGCCGCTCCGGGCGCGGGGACCCCGCCGCTCCCGCGTCCCCGCCGTGCTCGGGGAGAGGGGGCGTGAGCGACCCCGCGTCCCGTGGAGGGTCGG